>VXBS01003546.1:106116-116257 GCA_013400255.1 Sitta europaea | reverse complement strand
AGGTGCCGAGGGACCTTCGGACCGCGGCGGCGAGGGGATGTCCCCGCCGTAGGCCGCGGGGCCCGGGCCTGGACGGGCTCCGTCCGGGAGCCCCGTTCCACCGCAGGGCGGGTGTCGCAACTCGGGCACCCAGTGCCAGAGGCTTGGGCAAGTGGCAGGTTGGTTTGCCGGGCTGCGAGCTGGCTGCGAACTCGTGGAAAGGTCAGGAGGAACTGGGGGTACCTTCAGCGCCCGCCGAGCCCTGCCCCCTCGGAGGGGAGCTCACAGCGGGTAAAAGCCTGCGCGCAGCCACAATTGCAAACCTACAGGGCTGTATTTACTCTGATGCCTTGTGTGGTCCTAGCTTTTAAAACTTATCCAAGCAACCAGGCGCCTTGTAAAAAAAAGATTTAATAAGGGTATCACTTCTGTTTCACTGCCGAACAATCGTATGTGTTTCTGGTTTTCACTACATGCATTTAACGTTGCTAAAATTTTCCCACTTAGCCAACATTGAAGTGATAAAGACAAGTACCTTAAACCCAGTAGAAACTGTTGTTCAGATGCCAGTTTTGCTTTCATCTCTTGGCGTGGACAAACGCACCTGCAAGAATGAGAGGGTTGCTCAGATCGTGCTTAATGGCTCCTTGGTCCTTCTTACAGTACAGAAGCATATAAGATTTTGGCCACTGTGCATTTGGGAGGCTGGCTTACGAGAATAGAGTGTTTATGGCTTGCCGTTGTAGTTGTGTTTAGAAATTATGACCTGAAAGTGGAAATCTGTATGTTTCCATAAATACCTGAGGCTATCTCAACTCTGCTTTTTGTTCTGAATGTTCCAAAAATGCAGCAATGTGTTCATCTTTTTTTTTCCAGTTAGGAGTTGTTAAGTAGTCCAGTAAAAATAAAAAAAGCTTCATTCAAGTTTGAAGCACTTTGTTTAAGAGGCTGTGTCTTGAAGGTCACCATGCATGGGCTGCTAAGACAAGGCTCAGTCATGGGACTGACTGTTCTGAGAATACTTTCAGTATTTGTTTGATAAAGAAAGAACCTAGCTCAGCTGTGTTTGTGGTTCTGTTTGTAGCACAGGCGGTGAACTCTCGGGTGCCTAGTGTCATGGCCAATACCTTAATTTCTAGCAAGTGGTCTCTAGGCAGTGTGTGCCCGTTTAGTTTGCTGTTGAGTTTGGAATGAGCTGCTGCACCTTGAGTATTTAGTGGCCCTCTTTAGTCAGAGGGCTGCTGCATGCTCAAAGTTCATATGACAAAGTTCATGTTTGAAATAAATTCATAACCGTGTGGCTTGGGATAACGCTGGGAACTGAGTTGCTGGGAACTGATTACCATTATCATCTTTTTCTATAGGAGTAATGGCAGAGCATTTAAAAAATATAATTCTGAGTATGACCTCAGCCTATATGCCTATTCACTACTTCCTTTACTAGCTCCTGTTGCAGGTGCACTTAACTTGAGCTAGTGAGATCTCTCACCTGTACTTCTTGATCTTAGCAAGATACTTCAAAGGAACTTCTTAGTTTGAAGAAATATTGAATATGATAAGTAGAATTACGTCTCTTGATCCTCCACCTAAATGATAGTGTTAGAAGACAGTGGTACACAGGTGGTTCCATACACTGTTCAACAACATGGATTTAAAATGACTGCAAGTCATGGCAGTATCCCCTGTTCTGGTAACTCATCCATTCATCAAAGATTTCCCCTCATTCTTTTTCTGTAGTCTTTTGCAGTCTTGCACAGTGGGAGTGGAATGCTGCCAGGGTTGACTGAGTGACTTGCTTGGCGTGGATAGGAACAGTCCTGCGGTGGCTGCAGCTCCAGACAGGGTCTGGCAGCGCCCCTTCCTCACCTGCTCCTCGCTGCTTTCCAGGCTCTGCTAGCGTGCTGCTGGTTCAGTGCTCTGCCTTAAGCAGCTCTGGGTAGTACGCCAGTGTATCAGTTTTGTAATAGCTTAGTTGTTTTTGTTAAGAAGGGTGTTTTTTCTTTTTCAGTCAATAACTTAGAAACACGGCTGCCCTTAGTACAGTGTGGTAAGGAACACTTCTCAAACTGTTTCCCTAGCAAGTAGGCAGGAACTTACTTTTCCAGCCAGGGAAAGGGAGCCCCTTCTACCAGTGTGTTTGATCCAGAAAAGGTATGTGTCTGGGCTTGTGGTTGGCAGGCAATAGCAAGCATCTCAAAGGCAAGCATGTTGCTTCTCTTCGTGCAATTTTATGGAGTTGGGATCTCTATAGCATACCTAGTGTGGTTTCAATGATGCCAAATTGACAGGACTGGAGAGAAAGTGCAACAAACAGAAGAGCCATGAGAGCAGCCAGCTTTTATTAACAGCAGTGACTATCTAGGTTTGAATACTCTTGTTTCATTTGGCTCCTTTGGGGAGGTGGGAAAAGGTTTGTATTTCTGCCAGAGTAAGGGAAATTAATAGGTAAACAAATGTTTTCCATATTGGAAAGAAAAAACAACAAATTTGGTTTTGAGGACTGAACAAGGAAGTAAAATGTAACTCATGAGTTTTATTAACAACAGAGAGTTTCTTCAGTTCTGGAGTCCATGTAAAATAAATTTAAATTTACAGGTTTTTCAGAGGCAGACAAAACAAAGGTGTAAAAAACACTTACAGCTTTAGATATGTGTGATTAAATGAAACATAGTAATCATGTTCTCTAATGTTGGTTTATAACTTGTGGGTAAAACCTTTTCTAAAACCTTGTGTGGCTGAACTGCTAAGAAGTTTCACTGATAAAGGTCATGGCCTGTTTTGAGGGTAACTTCTCATAAGCAGTTCTTAGGTTCTTCAATATACTTTATAGATAAGGACATAGTCCAAAATTAAAGATTAAGAGGTGAACTTTACCTAATCTAAAATCTGAATTAAAATTGTGGAAGAAAATTTTGTGTTTTTCAAGCCATTATTGTTAGTCAAGGAATTCTGAATTAACTGATGTTTTAACTGAAAAGGAGATGTCTTAAAAATGTGAAAATACTTGAATATTCCTAACTCTGTCTTCTGGGTAGGAACTTAGTCTTGATTAGGCATTCCAGCTGATTATGAAAATAATTTAGGTTTTCCTGGAAATAAAAGATGGGAATTCATCTACAAGGCTAGACACTAATAGTTATGTGTGTCTTTTTACCACATCTCAGTTGGTTTTTTGACTCTTTGGAAGGGCAATGTTTTTTGCTCTGAGGTAATCAAATATCTTGCTTCTGAGCAAGGACACCCCATTACTTACAAGACCTGTGGTTGTGTAAGGACTCAGCACAGCCTCCCCTGATTATTCTGTCCTGGAGAAAGCTAGTTGTATGTTTAGCTAGAGCATGCCATATTTTCACTTTCTGAAGTCAGGTGTAGAGAAAACAGAGGTTTGAGATTTGGGGTTGATTTCAGATTGTGCACTGCTTCTGCCTTTAAAAAAATGCTCTTGATCTCTAGTGCAGCAGCCTTGTGTATTTCTAGGAGGCATTGCAGTGAGTTCAGAATATCTTGCTTGTGCATAGACCTATCCATGATTACAAAGTTGATTATGTGTGGACTAAATGTACTAACACAGGACTGATAAAGTGCTCTGTGCTGACTTGTCATAGGTGGATCTGCCAGATGGGTTTGGTTTGCTGTGGCTTCCACCAGCTCCTCCAACAATCCAGGGTCCTTTGCAGCCCTCAGTTTGGAGAAGGATGTTAAGTTTATGTTGCTTTTTGAAATTGTCAAGGTCAGCTTGAGTCTCAAGGATTGTTGATTAAGACCATGGAAGTGACAGTGCTAATGAGAACTGTTTGGAATTTGAAGGAATCAAACGTAAGAGAGGATAACCCACCGTAATGTCATGTTCTTTGAACTAGTGAAAGCAGTTAGAGAAGTCATTTGATTCTAAAACCTTAAAAAGGAAGTGTGATGTGTTTTGACAGAACTGTTGAATCAGTTGCTTTTGATGACACAAAGTGTCTGGAGATTGAGAAAAGCAAGAACAAATTATCTCTGGTTCTTTGCTTTTACAGGTTGTTTGCAGCAGAATTGCTCAAGTTATGCTATTGAACATCTTTAAGATGGAGAGGTTTTCCAGAATTCATGCTTTCTCTCAAACTTCTCCCTGTACAAACTTTAGGCTAGCTGTTCATGGAGAGGAAGAGTAATAAATTAGAGTTAAGCCTATCTGCCATTTTCTGAACTGACTTTTTATGTATTCTGAAATCACTAGGATGCATAATTTGTCTCTTAGCTGTTTTGAAGAGATTAAGACTTGTTCACATCACAAGTACAGCTGTTATTAAATGTTTGAAATTCAGAATCTTGTACGGTTACCAAGAGATTTCAAAATTACATTATATTACAATTGCCTTTGGTAGTTTTGAGAGAGAAGAGAAAAGGCTTTTTAGTAGATTTGAGCTTCAATGTAACTTCTTTTGAAAATAAAGTTCCAAGATGCCCCCTAATGGCAGTGAAGCTTGGAGTTTCTCTGTGAGTAGCACTGTGCCAATTACTGCTCACCTATTGTGGTGTAACAAAACTAGAAAACCTTATGTACTCTCTGGGTATGTATTCTGCACCTCAGTCTCCTCCTCTTGGCACTCCCTTTGTGGAACTTTCAGTGTCATATTGGCTCCAGTGTCCCTGGTGTGCTGAGCCTGCCTGTCCCAGGGTGCTGTCTCCAGTGCTGGTGACTCGGGCCCCTCTGGAGCACGCTGCACGTGCTGAGATTGGTTTGGCACTGCTTGGACTGCCTGGCCAGCTGCTGAGCTCCTGGGGCTGCTGTCTCCAGTCTGGAGGGCAGGGGGTGTTTGTCCTGGCTGAGCTAACTGAAGTTCCTCTACCATAAGGCACTTCATGGGAATCCTGTCTTTGGGAATGTGGTTTGATAAGTGTTGGTCAGGTAGAACAGTGGAACAGAAGTTACTTATCACTTTAAAATCTGGGTGCTGTAGTTTTCCATGCCATCTTCATACAGGAAGTCACAGTACTTAAATGCTTTTTGTTGTTCTTAATTACTTAAAATCGTGTAAAGCTAGAAATTATGCCATGTGTACCAGGTTCCTATCCCATCTCGGAGAGGCAGTAGCCCTGCCTTGTGCTTTGCTATAAAAATAATGCTGCTGCATGCAGCATTAGGAACTGGTCATACATCCTGAACAATCTGGAAGTGTATAAGCAGGAAGGAGCACTGGTTTTTATAACCTTGTTGGCTAAGTATTCTTTAAAATAAACACAGAAGACCAAAATCAAACCATCTTCAGGCAAACATCAGTATGATTGCAATATGTCATTAATTTGGGAAACAACACCTGTTTTGAAGGTTATGATCTACTTAAATTACTGTGCCATTGAATCCCAGTAAGAATGTCCTATGTCACATGAAAGAGCTCTGTGTTTCATAAAACATTGCTCTCAGTAATTTTTTCATTATTTCATGTGTGCTCAGACTGTGTAGATAGGGATTCTATTTTTGAGAGGCCCTGAAGGTTAGCTGGATTCTGTGGGAGCATCAAATGCTTAGCAGCCTTGAGCTAGACTGTTATCTTTTTCTAGCTCATCAGAGGCAATGCTATGTGTTTCACCTGTTTTAACATTTAATTGATGTATTTACTCGTTGCATATAAATATGTTGTATATTTTGTGTTAAGAAAGATGCTGGGATTCAAGAGAGAACAATTTTGAGTAGCTGCTGTGATTGTCTCAATCCACCATAGAAATAACAAAAGTGTTAATAATTATAGTGTTAAAATGTTGTAGAGGCCTAATTTCCAGTTGAAGGATGTGTTTCAGCATTTAAAAATAATATTTGGGAACATTATGATTTTAATACATATCCATCAAATGAAATTTTGTGAACTACTGCTCTGTAACCCAATATTTGTACAGTCTAAGCTTTCAGAGGAGGAATAATATCCAGCAGTTATTTGTAGATGAAGACTTAACTGCAGTTGCTGTTTATTTTACCTCAATTACCATCTTCTAAATTTGCTTCTGTTTGATGTTTTTTTGTGTCTCAAGTCTGGACATTAACAGGTGGAAAAAAATGCTCATTAATTTAGAACAAAATCCCTCAAACTTAACAAGGCTGAAGTATATTTACATGTAGTGCTTAATGCTGAAAACAAGACTCTAGGCTGAAACACTAACTTTATGTAATTTGATTAATTAAAACCCTATGAACTTTTAATACCCCTATTTATAACTCATTTTTAATGCAGACTTTCATTTTAATGTTTTCACAACTATGTCCATCTGACAACTGTAGAGAATTGTTTCTTATTTGGTGTTGAAACTGCCTAACAGGTAGGACTATTAAGTCAAGAATAATATTACTTTGATCTTTTGCTGGGTTCACTTGGTTTTTCATGTCTTTCTTCTCTCCATCTTTGTTCTGACATTATAAGACATCAAGTGATCTGGTTTACAACTTTTGGAGGATTGGGTTTTTTGTTTGTTTGTTTTTCTTTTTTGTGTTTTTGCTGCTTTGTGTTATACTCATTCCTAACAGGTTTCTGCAGGACTTTGATTTGTACCAGGGTTTCTGATTTAGAAACCCTTCATGGAGAATGTGGGGAGTCGCATTCTAGTCTGTATGTTGTGTTTGCTCACCCTTTTTGATGATAAAGGGTTCTGTTTTGGGGTAGCATTATAAATTGAAGTGTAGGACTTTGGATAAGAGTGCTTTTAATATTTGTGTGCTAAAGAAGACTTCAAGCATTATTTGGCTCAATATTTATTTTTTAAAATTATTTTTAGAGATGGTACCCTAAAGATATATTCATATAATTTTCTGCCACTGAAAATTATATTGAGCAAGGAACCCATTTCCACAAAGGTCAGTGGAGAAACGGACAACTAAACACCTCCCATTAGCTGTTAAAATACTCAATTTTGTTCATTCCCCTAAAAAGTGAAAAATAAGTTTAACTGGTGACCATAGCACTTGTTAAATGGGGTATTGTACTTAAATAAATGGACTGCAAAGTGTGGTTGGGATTTAGATGTTAGTAGTGTTATCCAAGCATTAGAAGAAATTGAGATATGACTGAGTTTTCAGTTAGAGATTATTCCCCCATCCCCATTGTAACTGCAGGGACAGGGCATGTCTTTGGATTCTCTTAGCAAATATTAAAAGTTCCACAAAAATGTTCTGCAACCTCAAAAGGATAGAGAAGTAACACATCACTGAACCGTGTTTGGATATTGAATACTGTTTTGTGGTTTCTTTGACCTTAGAAGAGAATGGCTTTTTGTTTGCAATCTGTGAGTTTTCTTACCACTGAGTATGAACTTTCTTCTAAACTTGCTTCAGTGTTTCAAGTTCTGAAACAGGCTGACCTTGTAGGAGAAATATTTGTAAGGAGTGGTTGCAGCATAGGGTAATTTCTGACCTTGAATTTTATTTCTGATTACTTGTTAAAATTTAAGATATTGAAATTTCTTTCAATGACTTTCAGTAATAGTGCTTCTAAAAATGCAGATTTATTTTTTATTTTTTTTTAGCTGTGGGATTGTTTTTGTTTATTAGAAGCAAAATTAGGGCATTGAAGTAAACTTAAATACAGATTATATATGGATAAAAACAGATAAATACCAAATTATTTGGCTGCCTATATTCACAGTACAAAAATAACAACTGGTGTAATGTACCTAATGTACCTTCCTGGATTGACAGCTTTAAACTACATTTCATCATTTTTACCTTGCTTGACCATGTTACTTAGAGCCTACCTCAACACAGTCCCTGAAAATAAGTGGATGTTTAAATTTTAACCCACTTACTGCTTTTAAATTCATGGATTAAATATGGCAAGTTGGAAAAATTGCATTTTTCTATAATGTCACTACAGAAGCATTCCTCCTCCTTGCAGCTTCCTGCCAGATTTAACCTTTTTTTTGTGTGTATGGGGGGTCATACTCCAGTTAAATCAGTCCTGGACATGCCGGTGTTGGCTGCATAATCATTCTTTGTTCTCTTCATGGTGACTAAAATCTGTGTTTTGGCAGGTGTACTATTAACTCAGAGCTGATAAGTCAGCCCTCCCTCTCAAAAATGTAGGAGTAAATGCTTCATTGCTGTGGTTCATTATGGGACAAGTTAACCCTTGGAACTGGTTGTATTTTAGTTCTAAATGTTTGGACAGTTTTGTGATTTTCTTTTCTGTTAGAATTAGATGCCACTGTTCTTCCTGAAGCTAATTGTTTTTATTTCCTCCTGTGTCATGTAGAAAGGAGAAAAATTGTACTTTTAAACTCGTTACTTAAAGTTACCCTAATGATTAAGACAATCAGTTTTCCCTTTCATTTTGTCTTCTCAAGAGAAGTTCCACACTGTCAAGTTTGCAGAGTTCTCATTTCAAAATAAGTGTTTTCACTTTGCTGTTGAAGATTAGAGTTCTTGAAAATGCACAGTCCTGAGAGGGTACTGAAGAAACTTCAAGGATGGAGTGTAGGAATCCTACCCCATGGAATATATTTTGATGGGTTGTTTTTTATCTCCCAAGTTTTGTATTAAAAAAAAAAAAAGTCTGTTTTTTTCTGCTTTGTTTGGTAACAGGTTGTTTGGCTTTTTTTTTTTTTTTTTGTTAAAACAGGAAGACTATTTCAAATATTCTTTATAAAAGAAACTGACAGCCTAAGAATTGTTTATAAAGAATAACCTGTTAAAATTCCTCATGAAATTATGTTAAAGGGGTTTCATGTTAACTGATGAGATTGTAAAGAAACTCAATGACTAAACCTGTCTAATTATCTACAGCCAGAATTTGGATTCGTAGCAGCTGGCATCTTCAAAGGGACCCAGGAATTTTTTTTTGTTTTCAGTTTATTTAATGGGTTATTTTCAATAGTAGATTTCATCAAAGGTGATTTTGTAATGGAAAAAAAAACCATAGCAAAGTTGGATCCTATCTTTAAATCTCTGACTAAAACTAGAGGTAAAGGGTTGAAATGTTCTGAAATGTTTTGAGGCTTCCCCATCCACCTCCAGGCAGCTTCTCCCCCTCCCACCTGTCAGCAGAATCCACACATCTCAGTCTGCCTGTGGTCGGTAGGTGAAATCTGCAGAGAGATCCAGCAGGAAACCACTCTAAGCTGGTTTGTGTGCAGGCTTCGTTTTCTGCTGAGCTCTCTGTCTGGTTGAGCCTCCCAAGAGCAGTTGCTCGACTCAGTCTGGGGGGAAGAGGCTGTCAGGGTGAGGGCTGTGAATGAAGAGATGGTTCAGGTCAGCATTTCAATGGCAGCAGCTTTACTGTCCTGGTTGTGACATCAGGCTGCACCTCTCTTTGTTCAGCTTTGCTGCTAAGTCACCTTTAAAAGTAGCATGTCTTTTTAATTTTTATGTATGTATCTAGGTGTTTTTATTAAACTTTTTCTCATAGTCATGTGATCTCTTTTTGTATTAAATATTCTAATTTCAGCACACCAAATGCACCTCGAGATAGGTCACAAAAAATAAAGCAACAAGGAAGTTGGTAATTGCAGAGTGTAATATGTTGTGATCAGGAAAAGTATGCCAACTATGTAAACACTTCCGTGTACTCAGAAGCTGTGTATTCTTCTGACTAGCTTGAAATAGCAAACTGCATCGAGTCCTGTTCTCTTGGCTTCAAAAAATAGCTATAAATCCAAGCCTAATTTGAATGAAATATCCATGGATTTAAAACTAAATATCGAAAAGGATATTTGACTAATGATAGATAACTTAAATTGTTAGTTCTGAAGGAAGGTCTATCAGCATTAGGCCCTGGACACCATGAGATTATAAACCTCATCTGCATTGCCTATTAAATTCTGTGTGTTGTATGACATATATTGATTTAGGGAATGGCCAGGTCTTAAATTTGGGTTAGGCAGGAAATTAATGTTTTCTCAAAGTTTCCCTTGGAGGAAACTGTACCTGATGTGTTATATATTGACGAAGACTTTTTATGCAGTTTGAACATAACAGCTTTAGTTTGCCTTATATTTTGGATTTTTAAAGAATTGGGCAAAGTTCCTTAAAAAAATAAATCACTTTCATAAAAAAGATGGTGTTCTTTAAGGAATGGATTCACAGCCACTTTATTCTGCTGAGTTTGAAACTAGAAAGTTATCTTAGTCAGGAATTTACCACCTAACTGTTATCCTTCTCATCTGCCTCTGTGTTGGTCACTGGGGAGTTTTTTTGTTCCTT
>VXBS01003546.1:36007-106076 GCA_013400255.1 Sitta europaea | reverse complement strand
TTTTTTTCAGAGCTGCTTTTTAAAAATACCGAGCAAAGAAAGTAGTTGTGTTTCAAATAAGTGAGGAAGTTCCAGGTGGCTAGCACACAACTGAGTGTTTTGAGTTTTAAAGCTAAGTTTCAGTATTGACTGATTCCCATTAACTGTGAAATTATGGAGGAATTGCTTTAATGACGTTGTTTTTCTTAAATTTATTTTTTAAATAGAGTTAAGTTTAATATTTTATTAAAGAGAACTTGAGAATGTTTGTCCATGCTTTTGATTTTTTTGCTGATGTAATATCCGAATCCTACATTTTTTCAGAATTTACTGCTGATCTAGTGTTTAAATTATGATTATTTGAATGTCTAATTTTAAATGCTTGTTACCTCTAATACTTCCTCTTACAGCACAATAGGAATTTCTGGTTGGCATTACAGACCTGTCTGAAGAGCTAGTGAAGCACAAATGGCATGCAGTAAAGTAACTTGCAGCATCTATAGTCTGTGCCAATAACTTGTTAAAACTGCTTCTTTCTCTCAAGTTTCCATTTGCCCAAAGTTACTTTAATAATAGTTATTAAAGAAGTGAAGGGGAAGCAAGAAAGGGTGATGCAAGGTGTGTTGGAGCTGTTGAAATCTCTTGTCCCTTTTCCTCTCTCTCCTTCTTTCCCTCTCCTCTGTTCTTTCCAGGAGGCAAGTGGTTCCTAGTCATTCTCATCCTTTGGTACTTTTCTTTTGCCACATATCCTACTATGGGATATACTTTTCTTATGAAGTTGGCGTGTATTTGTTAATTCATGATGTCAAGGACTTTTTGTGTCAAGTCTTGTCTTGTTTTGGCTTTCCTACTGGGAACGCTTTGTTCAGGATTTTTTTTTTCTTCCAGTATATGTTGGCTCCTGTGAGGTTCATTTTTTTTGATTGTTGGCTCTTTGGGTTTTTTTTAAGCTGGGTATTTTTAGACAAATGCATTTGAGAACAAACTGTTCCTTTCAGTAAAGTGTGAAAATTAAGAACTAGTTATATGCCTGCTGTAGAGGGACATAGATAATAGAGAAACACAGTATCCATAGAATAAAAAGTCTCCTGCATATGCAATCAGTGTTTAAAGGATAAAATTCCCTTGCTGTTGGTGACCTCTGAACTTAATCCAGTGAGACTGTCACCATCTGACAGCTACTAGCTACAGAAATAACAGAACCCATCCTGAGAGCCCACAGGAGAAAAGGAAGGTATTTATGAAGCAGTGCTGCAGAGGCAAAGGCATCATCTTTTGTTTATACAGAAGAGTTCTGATCAGTTAATGTTTTCACTGTGATATTTAATTTGTGATTCATACACCTTATTTTTGCACTGTGATACTTAATCTACAGTTTAAAACCTAGTCATGGCTTCTATAAGCAATGTTGAAGTGTTAATTTCCAATTGCAGTTAGAGCCAAATAAGAGTTCCAGGTGATGGAGGTGGGTCTCTTAATTTGGACAAGGTATTGTGTTTCATTAATTGAATATACAACACTTAGTAAGGGGTATTTTTGCCTATTAGTCCCCAGGTAAAGATGCAGCATCACCCTCCTGGTTTAGTTGCATGTTGATTTAGTGAATTAACAGGAACCAGATTTGCTTGCAAACAGTTGGAGAGGGAACTGGCTGGGTGCAGGGGGAACAGAGACAGTAGCAGTATTGTCTGGACATTCTCTATTTGCAAGTAGAGTTGTACAGCATAACAACTTTCTTTCCTTTATGGTATTCACTAAGAATGACTTTATCACTGATGGTAAATGTACTGGATATGTAGGCATTCTCACCTATAATCATAACTTAAATATCTGTGGTATTAAATAGCTTATATTTGCAAAACCTGTGATAGTCACCTGTTTAGCAAACTGCAGGTAAAGTAGCAAGAAATGGTTGGTAGCTGTTGACTAACATGGGAAAATAAGGTTTTATTTTTTGTACTAACAAAATGGGTAATACAAAGAGAATATAATAAAAAGTGCAAAGATGGTAGGAGGGATAGAATGGACTTCAGTATTTCAGGATAATTTTTTTTTTTTTGAAGTTTAAGCATTGGAAGATAGTTTGAATTCAGTACATCTAAACTACTGAAAAGGTGTTCAATCCTTTGCCTTGGCTTCTCTTGGAGTACCCTTTTAACTTATTTTATATGTATGGTAAGTGAAAAAAAGTCACCTAAAAACACTGGAATGCATTGTTTATGCAGTAAAACTGATTTTATCTGTATGAAGTCTTTGGATTTCAGAAAAAAATTTCAAGTTAAGTGTTGTCTTAAATGGGGACTTTGGCTAGATAATGTTGGAGAAATACAATCTATATGTATTTAGAAACAAAAGGAAAACTAAGACCATAGGAAATAATCTGAATTAAAAGAGTATCATTGTAGAGTTTAGTTTTAGGTAGAGGTTTCTTAGATGTCCTGTCTAAAATGTCTGTCCAGGCCTCTTTCAGGTTTATACCTGTAAACAGGTAAATACTGTTTTTTAACTTACTTGAATTTTAACAAATAAAAAGGAGAGAAGCTGAGGCAGGAATATGAGCCTTTTATGTAGAATTGTGCTTTAAACAAAGTGCATGCAGTTTGAATTAATACATCTGGTTCTTCTCTAGGCTTTCAGCTTAGTCTGGAAAGTAGCACTGGGGGTGCTGTTCTGTACCTGAGTTTGGCACACCTGTGCCCCAGGAATCTGGTTTGTCTAAATGTGTTCTGTTCTGTTATTTCTGGCTTATCAGTCCATATGTAGGCTCTTGCTTAATTTTTCCTTTTCTCCACTAAAATTTCAACCCAAGCTCAGAAGAGCAGAGAATGCAGTTCTTCTTCAAGTCAGGCCAGACTTGGTCTGCTACTTTATGTATATCTCTCCTTTTGTTCACCTCAAAGACAGCTTTACTGCCTGAGTAGAGAGTTTGGAGATGGGAGTGATGGGATGAGAATAGTGTTAGATTTTGGTTTCTAAAAGTGTGCAGAACATCTTATCTGCATACTGTTACACCACGAAATATTTGCATTGTGCCATATGATCAGTAGAAAAATATTCCAGCTGTAACAGTGATAGTGCAGAAAGCAAGAAAGATTAATGGCACTGCTACTTGAGGAACCATTAGGTTTAACAAGAATGTGTGTTGGATCTTGCAACTTTTTTGAGGAGTAAACTCTGCTTTCTTTACCCTGCAGATGAGGCTGAAAAGGGATGGGAGAAAAGAGGCAATAAAACTCTTCACCCTGGTAACTCTAGATCTAGAACTGAGTTTAATCAGAAGTGTACCTGTAAGATGGACCAGCCAAAGCACATAGGAAAATATTATGTTGTTAAGAGCACCAGTGCTGTAGGTCTGCATTCTCTTTCTAGGTACGGGTAACTTCTGTTCTCATAACTTCTCTAAACCTTTGTTTAGCCTAGCAGAAAGGACAAGCTCTTCTGATTTTGTCTATCTAAAAGATATTACTAGATCCTAACTTTCTATTTTGTACATCTGCTTCAGTTCCTGTTGTTGAACACGTATGTGCAGGTTTAGTCATTCAGTACGAGGTGTTATGCTTTGTAAAATTCTGTTGATACCTCCCTGTTTCTATTGAACTAAGCCTTTTTTGTGTCTTTTAGAATCACATGTACTACTTGTACAGCTACATGTGGCTTGCTAATTTGCCTTCTGTTCTGTTAGCCAGAACAGCCAGACATTTCTTCTTCCTTCATCTCTTCTTTACAGCTGTAGATTTTATGATTGTTCTATGCAAATTTGCATATTTTTTAGTATGATGGTCTGCTCTTTCTTAGAGTGGGCACTGCCTTCTGACTGTGCTGCTCAGGGAGGTGGTGGAGTCACCATCTCTGCAAATGTTTCAGACACAAATGGATGTGGTACTTAGTGCTGTGGTTTAGTTGACATGGTGCTGTTTGGTCAAAGGTTGGACTTGATGGTCTTGGAGATTTTTTTCAACCTTTATGATTCTATAATATCTTATCTACCACTTGTAATACCAGTTCACTGCATAGCATTTCATTTTTCTCTGACTTACCTGGCTTTTATCTTTAACTTGTTGATTTATATTTCGGGAATTATCAAAAATAACATTTCTTTGTTGCCCTGCTATAAATGTTTCTGGGTATGACTGTCTCATATATTCAAGGAGTGCCTGTTATATGGCATCCAAGCCTTTGCTCTGTGATGTCAATAAATTTGCTTTCCCCTTGGTCTCATTGCAGAAAGGTAGAGTCACAAAGAGAGATGTAACAACTCAGAATTTAGTTGAAAATGGTGTTGCTAGTAGAAATATGCAACCTTAGCCTACTTGGTCATTTTTTATTTCTGGCTGGAATGTTTGGGTAACGATCCAAGGTAGAGTTTTACGTTTGGACCAAACTTAATCTCCTTCGATTTTGAATCATTCAGAAACATAGTATCTGGTTTTGCTTATGTAAAAATAAATAAAGTGTTAGATAAATATCCTTATCCTATGTCCTACTTACATGTAAATAAGTATGCACATAGGATTTTCCTGCATTTCTGCATACCTAATCTAATCTGTGGGTTTTGGTGCGTTTTGTTTTCAAAAGTCTTTGCACATCTAAATATTTTGGGCTGTGCTTGCCAGGAGCAGAGCTCTAATATAAGTATGAACTTCATTCTTTGTGGAAAATAAAGAGTCTGAAAAATATGAAAGTAAACCCAGAAGTGCTAAACTGGCTCTTGCCCAACTTAGCATTGCATGCAAAATTGCAGAAAAGATAATTTAAAGGGTTGAAAAAAGAAACAAGGGGCATGCTGAGTAAACAGGGCAAACTGGTGACGATAAAATGACTTCTCCCAGGTTAGCAGCCAGCAAGAGCCGGGAAGCTGTGGAAGAGGCAGAAGGATGCTATAGTAAAGGTTGCTAGGCTACTCCAAGGTAAGCTGTTCCAGAGTCTCCTCAGCTATGCTGAGCATTTTTACTGCCCAGCTGCAGCAATGTGTGTGGAGCAGTGTTTGCCTGGCTACCAGCCGGAAAGGGAAGTTTGAACTGCTAAGAAATGTTGTCCCTTTGTAGGATGAAACTTGGTCACGTGCCAGTTATTACCTTTTGCAAGACTGACTGTTTTTGGTTTCGGTCACATTGACTGACAAGGAATGTCAGGAATTCTGCTGAACATGTTTGAAATGGAACAGCAAACAATAGGTCTTTGATTCAAGTATAAAAGTATAAAATCTTGCATGAATTTAACCTGTTCTGGTGGTTCTCATTGGTGAGCTCTTGGTTTTATGTACCATTTTGGCCTTCATTTCTTTTGCTTTTAAGAAGCTTATTGAAAATGGAATGTGGGTTCTTTTCCTTTTATCTGGATTTGATGTCATTTTTGAAATATTTGTAAGAGTTAATCTCTACCAGTAAGAATTATTTCTTTCAATTGCAAGTGTGAGGTCATGAGTTTTTCTTCTGTAAGGGAGGGGAAGTCTTCATCAGCTTTTTTGTTAATGGGTTTCCTGTACTGTGTTTTGCTCTACGTACAGGTAGAAAACACACATTTATGCTTGTTACACGTAATTTAATTTTTGGTCTTTGTCCCGGGAGACCATTTCAACAGAAAGTTAAAACTCTCACAAACAGTGACTGAGGAACTGAATATGGAATTAAATGATGGTGTGTTAAAATGATTCCTTTCCATCTGTTGTCTCTCTCCTGGTGAGCTCTAACACAATTACCCAGTTCTCGTAACGCTGTTTCCCGAAGAAGTTCTACAACTCTACCAGTAATGTCTCATGAACAAGTCAGGCACTGTAGGATGCAACAGCAAAACAAAGGATAACTTACTCTTTAACATTCATGAAGGTGCAGTGTGTATAACATAAAAGGGCCTGGATCCAAGTCCAGTGGGCAGTTGCCAGCTGGGGACTCCCAAGGCAAACTAATTCCCCTGTCATATAGTTTCTCAACTTTGTTTTGAGTTGCAGCCCAGGGATTTAATGAAAATAAACTTTTTTGATATAAATTCCCTATATCGAGTTGACTTCTGTGAATTTGAAATACTTTAAAAATCTATGTTAAATAATAATATTCACATACCATTCCAAGAATTCTGAAGTTCAGAATCTTGTTGCAAAGTTCACCAATGTGTTGTGTGAACGACTGACACGTGTTGATTCTCATCTGCTGATTTTACCCAGTGGTGTCCATTTCTTGTAGTGAGAAACTTTGAACAATTATTGCCTCTAGTTTTCTTCATTAACAAAGCATTGTTATATAGATTTTTGTTTGCTAATGTTTATTTTCCTAGGGGAAAGCTTCTTGTCCATTAGCCATTCCTGTGGTTATGTTGTTTTGAGTACCCAGCTTGTGTCCTTCCCTGCTTCTCTTTCAGTTGTTACACACTTTCAGAGATGAGTAGGGGCCAGGATTGAGTGCGCTGTTAAGAATGGATTTTATACAGTGACATAATGTACCCTGCTTTGTTTTATTACTCTTTTATAAGAATTCTTAACATTTGTCTTTGGTTTGCTACTGCTGTTGTTTTTATTATTCCAGAATCTTGTTGCAAAGTGGATAATTTCCTGTCATCCTGTCATCATCTGGGATATTAGGATTCTGAGCTTCCTTAAATGTTCTGGTTTACTTTCCATCACCAGTGTATTTCTTGTGCTAATTTAATATATGAACCTATAGTTGCATAAGGAGCTCATGACACTGTAGGTGTTTCTTGGGTTTATAGCTTAGAATAGCTTAAAATTATCAAAAAACATTTTCATGTGTATAAAAATTGCAATAATATTTTCACAACACTAAAAGCATACAATTACCTGTGCAATGTAAGTTGTATGTGAAATTAATAACAGGAATTATTAATATAATATAATAAAAATATATATTAATATAGTAATATAATATAAAATTTATTTTTATTGCCATTGTATTAATTTGCACACTCAATCTTTTGCAGTTTTATTGCTAGAGAAGATGGAACATGATGACATTTGTAATAAAACTCTGAAGATTACAGACTTTGGTCTGGCTAGAGAGTGGCACAGAACAACCAAAATGAGTGCAGCAGGAACTTATGCATGGATGGCTCCAGAAGTTATCAAGTCCTCCATGTTTTCTAAAGGAAGTGATATTTGGAGGTAAGAAGTTTCTCCGCTGAAGACAATGTTCAGTGGCACTGTGTTGAGGATTTTGACAGAACTTTCTTTTTGGTGATTTGCTTGGTTATTGCCTCAACATATGGCCAGTTTAGCTCTTCTGAGAAAAAAACACATTTTTTAGTGTCTACTTTGGTTGTTACACCTTTTATTATCCATTACTTACAAATTGGGGAAGGAAGAGGGAATAAAGAATATATTTTTTAAAGCAAGCTCTCATTAAGAGGAACCTTTAAAATATTTGTTGGCTAATATATCCAAGTGTTTCTCTGGAGTCTTAATATAAATAACTGTATGCTCTTGATACATTAATATATGATTGATCTCATTTTGGTAGGTTTATTTTATGTTAGATGTCTGAAAACTCTCAATCTGCTTAAAAATGGGACCAACCAATTTTTGCCTTATATGCCTGATAAATAATAATAAGGTGCAAACCAGAACTTTGCCAAGTGTTAACTTGAATTAGTGCTGGTTTTAGAAATGTGGAATGTGATTGTTTGTAGAAGTTAATACTAGGTTGAAGCTTCTGCATTTACAGGGATTTTGCTCCCAGTAGCTGGAGTAAGGAGAGTGTGTTCAGCACAAAATTGTTTTTAACTAGCTCCCTAATTTTAAAGGTGGGAAATGCCCTGTGTTAAATTTGTGAATTACTCATTTAAGATGGTTTTGTGGATAATATAAAAAACACGGCTTTCACTACCGATGCTGTTTTTGAGTGGTGTAGTGTGGGATACATGTACTTTAGAAAGGTAACTTAAAGTTTAGTTTTAATTTAGTTCTGTTTTGTGAGTGTAGAAAAGCAGTGATTGCACAACAGGCTCTAAAAGCTGTTGTGCCCCACCTTGAAAAGTCTGCATTTCCTTTCTATGTGATGTATTTTTTCTAAAGGGTCCAAGATAGCTATTTGGGGAAGGAGGGGAAGACTTTAATCTGTTTCCTCCTGCTGCTTTATGCATGCTCTGTATTGTATAATTCTTAAACAGGGTCCTATTTTGCTTAAATGCATGATTTTCTATGGCACGAAGTAATACTTTGGTATTCCCGTGATGATTCTGTATCTGCACTGCTGTGTTATGACACTCATTTGTCTTGCCTCTGGAACCAATTTTATTTGCATTAGTCTCAGTTGATGCTCAGCTGGGCAGCATCTTTGGCCTCATTCTTTTTTTTTTCCATTCTTTCTTACTTTTTTCTTAATTTTTTTTCTTTTGCGGGACGGAGGTTGCGTGTAGGCGTTTCCCTAATCAGCTGTATTCCATGCTTAATTACAGGTCCTGTCCAGTCTTGTTGCTGTGATTTTAGGTATCTGAGGGGGTATGCTTTGGTGCAATTATTTTATATTCTGCTGCAACATTAGTTTACATTTTTGGAACCTACAGTATTTCTCTTCTTCGCCTTCTCTTCTGCACGCCTCTCTTGTAAAAATGTAAGTATTTAGTTCAATGATGGAAGTCTAACAGGAGAGGTTTTTAAGTAGAAAGGCTGTGTTTTGCAGTATAGCTTAGACCTTCTTAGCTTCTAAACATTTTCTGCTCACTGCACCTTGATCTATTCTGTTGCTTATCTTTACTCTTTCTTTAAAAGAAAAACAAATAAAGAATATCCTGGTTACAGGAGTGGTTTTTCGTTTTAAAAAGCCTACAGGTTTCCAATTTAAATATATGGGTCTCTCTAAGACAAGAACACAGTATGTTTCAGCAAATTTCAAAACTTCAGTTACACGTACTGAGTGCTGAGGCACTGAATGAAATCTGCAGACCTCTTTTTAGGAAGACAAAAAGAGCAATTGAGGCTGTTCAAGTTGAGGCAACTCACACTTCCAGCTAGTCTTCCAGAATCTGCCAGTGCTCAGAAGTTGTAGGAGTATTTTCATGCAGAGCCTTCCAGGCTGTGTGTTCTCAGGTGTCATCCTAGATAGCAGAACAAGTGCTTTCCAGGCCCTGCACGTGTGTCCTTTTGCTTTCTAAACCAGAGCTTTAACTACTGTATTTATTTTACTCTGGCACGTGCTTCCAAATTCCCAAACAAGAATTCTGCTCTTCCAACCCTACCCTTCCCTCAGTCATCACACATTTCTGAGTGGTGTGTCAGTCTTGGTTTTGTGTGGAGCCTGAAAGTGCAAATATGCCCACAGATTTCCAAGTGCTGATGGTGTGCTTCAGCAGTGGTCTTCAGAGTAACCTGTGTCCTGGTTGTACAAGCCCTTGGCAAAGCCAGGAGGCATTTACTGTACAGCAGAAGTAGCAGTTGCTTTTGCCTGGAACGTTTGTATAAATTTGAAGTGATTCATGTTGCAGTGCTTAGTAACCTCTGCTCTAGAAGATGGATTGTAGAGTAAAATAAACTTTGAGAACCTTACCTTCAGATTTTCAGCTCCTGAAATATGTAAACTCAGCAAGTTTTCACTGGAGTGAGATATAGTAAGGCTTAAATCACATTTGACTGGAGGAAAATAATAATGAAAATACTTAGTGTATTTTTGGAAGTGTATTCATTTTTATGGTTTAAAAATACATATTTCAATACATGCTTGTGGCTTTGGCCTTTTGCTGATGATGGAAAGGGACGTGGCTTTTGCACTTTAAAAATAAGCTATTTTTTTAGAAGCTGAAGTCTGTATGGATAAGACAATTGTATGTGAGCTAGTGAAATTTAATACACAAAGCAGCTACTTGTGTATTTGTGAGAGTTAACAAGTAGTTGTTTTCCTAGATAATGGTAGATTAGTGCCTCCCAAAAACTCCAGCACATCAAGACCATAATGTCTTTAGGCTTCCTCCTTGCAGTTTTTCTCCCATAGTGCTGGCTCTTGGTACTTGGCATTAAGACTGCTTTCATTAAAAGGCTGTTACTGTGTTGTTGGTCTGCTTAAAACTTTACAACCACCTTGGCACTGTTGAGAACTCTTTAAGACTAAAGGCTTAAATTGTAAGTACAACCAAAGCTAATAGTGTGACACAACTTTTTTATGATCTTTTTAGTTAAATTTAATGTTTTCCTTATCTTCAGAATTCGTGCTAAAATACGTATGGAATAGTCTGAACAAGGGAATTACTTAAATTTAGAACAGTCTCTATTGTTGAGATGTTTTTTTACTGCTTCTTCCAAGGACACAGATGAGCTGTAGTTCAGGAGAATTCCTCCATCAGGCATAAAATGTGTACGTACCAAGGGAAGTGTTGTATTCATTATGGTCAGAACACCACTGTTTTAAAACTAATTGGAATTCAGTATTTTAACCTTCTTTGAGTATAGAAGCAAAGGCAGAAATTAGACCAGAAAAATCAGGAGGAAATTATTGAGAAGCCCAAGACTTTTTAAATTCCTTTTTCTTTTGGCTGCAGGTGCAGACTGTTTTCTTCGCCTTTTGATGAAGTGTTAGCACTGCAATTTGATTAGTTTTTAAGATTTTATGAGATGCAAAAATTCTCAGACATACAGACTGTAGATTACAAAGTACTGCTGCTATTTGTGCTGATATTGTGTAGTTTGCTGTTTTCTTATTTATTAAAGTGATGTGAAGTGATGTATAATGCTGACTGATTTTTTCTCATTAAGCAGACAGTGATAGAAAACCTTAACTGGTGTATGTTCTTGTCCCTGTCCATCTGCTCCACTTGAGGTGTCATTTCTAGTCCTAAGGGGTGCATAGCCCTCACTTCCCTAGTGCAGAATGCTTTTCTTCTCGTGTTGGAGAGTTCAGTATAGTCCTGCAAAACTTGCAGGTGGTTTCTTTGCACACTTGGAAAGAAGAGGCAAGAGCAATTGTTTGTATTTCTGTTTTTTCCTTTGCCTGCTCACTTTACTATTCAAAAGCAGCAATATGTTACCCTTAGTATATTTGTTCTACAGGTAGTGATTCCCTGGCAGGAAGAGAAGTGGAGAGGGTATGGGAGGGATGAAGGGAGGAACAAAAAACCAAATGCAGTTATAAAGTCCACTTTAGGCTAACATTCTGCAAGGAGTAATTCCCACTTGCACGGAAATGACTGTGAAAGCTGTTCATTTCAGAGTAGGAGCTCTAGAGCCACAGCAGCCAGCGTGCTGTCCCTGCCCTTTGGAGGGGCTTGGGTCATTTGAACAAGCCAAGCATTGGGCATACAGACCCAGAGAAAGTACAAACAACACCCAGCTCTTCCTGGAGTGGAGAACATTGTAGAAATTCTTACTGTTATTGTTACTGTAATAGGAATTCCAGTGATTCTTGATTTCTGTGCCCGACACTGAGAAAAGATCTCTTCATGCCACCACCTTTCACTGGAAACAATGTTGCTTTGTTTGGATTTTGGGGGGGGATTTTTTCTAGCATGAAGAAATTAGTTGTGTGTGCATGAAATAATTTCTCAATCTTGTTGCATCCTCAGTGGGAAATGACAAGTTAACTAGCCTTTATATATACACAATGGGATTAGAAATGCAAACTTTGAGATAAAGATGGGAGTTTTCTGTAATTTTTATTACTGTTATTAAAAAAAAAAAAAAAAAGTATGTCCCTCTAGTAAATTGCTGTGAAATATTTGGAAAGGGGAGTGGCCTGAATAATCTGCTGAGGATTTCTTTTTATTGTTTGTTTGTTTTTTGGTGGGGAGAAGGTTGCTTGTTTTCCTGTCATTCAGACTTCCTATTGTAAGTCAGATTTTTGTGAAACTAGCATTTCTATAGAAGTGGCTTCAGGCTTACATTTGGAATAAGAGTGCGAGCCATTCTTAATCACTATAAGTGGAAAGGTGCACCATGACAAAAGCAGAGCAGACTTACCTTTGACTGGTGAAATCCTCATGAATTTGAATTCGTGGTTGGACAGATACTTGTTTGTGTGTTCCTGTTTCTTTCTCAGAAAATAACTGCTTAAAACGTTGCCTTTTGTAGTTACGGCGTGTTGCTGTGGGAACTGCTTACAGGAGAAGTTCCTTACCGCGGCATCGATGGGCTCGCTGTGGCTTACGGAGTAGCTGTCAATAAACTCACTCTGCCCATCCCATCCACCTGCCCTGAACCATTTGCAAAACTCATGAAAGGTATCCACGTTGTTTCTTCCTATGCATTTAGTTATGTTTTGGGGGTGTGAGATAACCATGGGGTTGCCAAGTAAGTAGCTCATTCGGCAGTGCGCTGTGTACCGAGTGTTTTGGTTTGGTTTGCACAGCAGGCTGGTGGTACAGAGTTGGGTGTGTTTCTGAGGGAGCCTTACAGTGTTACAGTGTTGCATGGAAGTTTTTCAGTAGCAACAGTACAGTTTGTGCTCTGATTTCACAGATTTTGTTCTGCGTTAATTGTTTTAATTGCATTATTTTCGTAAATTATGGATTAATAAAAAATAAGATGAAAATCCCAAGGGGAAGAATTACAAATGCTTTTTTTTTTTTTTTTCATTGTTTCTTCCTGTCAAAAATGTTTTGGAAATATTTTAGAGAGAAATAAACATCGCTTGGTAATGGCTATTTCCTTGTGTCTAGTGAATTTTTCTAGCTTTTTATTTATTCCTTCCATTCAATATTGCTAGTTTTGCTATTTCAGATGCTAAAAACAGACCAAAAAAAGACTATTAATACAAAAACATTCCTCTGAGTGCAAGTAGGTAGATGTCCTCTCTGTAAATTGAGACAGGACTGGGGATGTCTTGCAGGTAAAGAGAACACATTAGAATTTGAAATGCAGTTGCAAGTAACTTCCAATTCACGTAGTTCCTCAAAAAGTTCTCTGTGCTATTACAAACTGACGGGATTTTGATAAATTCTAGAGTGCTGGGAACAGGACCCTCATATCCGACCATCGTTTGCCTTAATTCTTGAACAGCTCACTGCCATCGAAGGGGCAGTTATGACTGAAATGCCTCAAGAGTCTTTCCACTCCATGCAAGATGACTGGAAGTTGGAAATTCAGCAGATATTTAATGAGTTGAGGACCAAGGAAAAAGTAAGTTGATTTTTCCAATTGTGTGGCAGTGCAGGAGAAGGGTTTGTGTGCATTAGAATTTACTGGTCACCATAAGATTGCAGTATCATTACAACTGTTTGTTATACCCTCTGCATTTCCCTCTTCCTTTTGGTTCACAGCAGTGGCTGAGGCTGTGATGTGGTCTGCTCTGCCTGCAGCAGGCATTCAGAGTGCTACAGCTGAGCTGTGTGCCTCAGGAGCTGTTGGGTCTCTTCCTTTGCACTTGAATTACAGTCCCTCTCCAGAGAGTAGAGGCTTCCTTTTTTTACTTGCCATGAGGTCACCAGCTACTGTATTCACTTGCCTCAACCTGCCATAGAGCATAACTCTGTTTTTGGCCCCTCCAGCAACTGCTCAACCAACCATTTTCCTCTTTTTACTCTGGGAGCAACTGTAACAGGCCTTCCTGTTCAGGTTTTTTGGTTATTTTTTGTTTTTCTGGAGGCATTGCTCTAGTATGAGTTTTCCTATCCAAAAAAATCTGATGAAATCAAGTCTAGGATTAAATAAGCAGGTGAAAAGGTTTAGGAAAAGTCATACTTTTGGTGCAAAAGTGAGTTAAGCTCATTTAGGGAAGGGAAAAACCAAAATGAAATTTACTTTTAATGTGCCAAAGTAAGTGCATCTCCAGAGGCATCTACCCTAATGAGGTATATTTCAAGATTGAAAACATGTGATTTTTGACAAGGTTTTCATATATGCAAAGTTTTTTAATATGTTACATTATCAATTTTCTTATGAGCTACTAGAGAAAAAGTAATGTCTGTAAAGTATTTATATAATAATAATACCAAAACAACAAAAATCCTCTGCATGGAGTCTCATTCCTTCTGTGAAAGAGGAACTTCTGTAGCTGGAGGAATTTCCTCAAGGGCTTACTGCAAATGAGTGATGGTGACGCCTACTCAAAGAGAAGATCACAATCTTATTTTGACAAATGTTCTTGAGCAACTGAAATACAGAAATCTTTCCAAGCTTCCTTACAATGGGTGTTTTAATTGTACAGTGGTGTGGAAACATTGCCTAACTAATTGCAGTACGTCTGGTTTTAATTAGTTTATTTGGAAAAGAGTAAATACTTACTCTCTCATGGAGGAAACACTTTTACTTCTTCTAGACCATCTACCATTTCAGTACAGGCCCTCAGTTTTTGACTGCTGGTATTTATGGTACTTGAATTTGAGGGCTATGAAAGGTGGAAAATCAACACTGTCTCTTAATGTACCTTTATTACTGTATTAATGCAGTAATAAAGATCTTCTCTATTTCAACTTTAAAGCATCTTTTTGCTAAATCTGAATTCATGTAGTTGCTGCTTTCACCCTTTGTTTTAGTTTGCCCTGTTTTGAGTGGATGGAGGAGGAGGAAAGTGAGGATTTTCAGGAGTCTCTAAATTAAGTTATTAAATATCTTTAAAAAAACAAAAACAGAGCAGACAGAAGAACACAACACAAAGAATTACTTGCTGGCATGAAGACAGGTTCCTTTGAATTTCCAAGAGGCAGAATTGCCTTTATCAAGACTGTATGTAAAGTGTATGTTAACTGTATGTTACATGGGTCAGCTAAAAAAAATTGGTTCCCAATATTGTGTTGAAACAAGCTCACTCAAAATTAGTATACCATATGAAATTTGTCTGTCATATCACTTAAATTTTAAACCCACGATAAGCAGCATGTGTGTGCTGTTGCTGTAAAAAACCCCAGACGGTATCTTTGTGAAAAACAGGCACTTCTCACTGAATCAGTTTGCTTCAGAGCCAGCCTGTCTTTTGCCATCCATAGTCTTTTTGGCAAGAATATTTGAGCATTCCCTCATTTGAAAACACTGAAGTAATACAGTTCAGGAAGTAATTTTTTGCCTTAACAGTATGAAATAAGGAATTCTTCTGTCATCCAACATTGCTGGATACCAGTGAGCAGAATTAGGCAGTCAGTTCTGAAATAAAAATGAAACAAAGACAAACAAACAAAACCAAGCAACACCACGATTATAAAATTGTAGAGTGTAAAAATAATTAATTTTAAATAGAAATAAAATTCTTAGATATCCTGAACTTTTAGCATAGCTTTGTTTCAAATGATGGTTTTCTGAGTTGAATTAAGTGGAATTTACGCAATCATGGAAAAAACATGTTGTGAGAAACATATATAGTATGAGTCACATCTAGTTCCTTTTTTCCTGTACTTTCAGTACAGTGTTATTAGCAATATGGACTGTAAATGTTCTGTCTGTTTCCTGTGTAGTATGTCCCATACTATGAAAGAAGGTCTAAAATCAGGGAGGTCTTAAATTTCAGATGTATTTTAACAGATTTTGGAAACTGAAGATTAAGACAATTTTAGGATGCTAGTTTTACATCTGTTTAGCCTTGGGTATTCATTTACCCTGAAAAATTAACTGGCTTCCTTACTAAAGCTTTTCCTTTTCCAAAACCAAAAAAGAATAAGAGAAGAGCAACTCTTCTGAGCGTGGTGACTGGGGAGTCTCTGTGCTGTAATGCTGTGGTTAGTAGGTGTTTGATGGTACAGATACCTGCTAGATTTAATTAAGAAACAGCTGTCTTATGACTTAGTTTATCCTATTGCACTAACCCCCATTCATGTAATACTGATTGCTTTTCTAGATAGAAAAGTGCTACTTAATACATGGCTGAAAAACAGGAAAGGTTGGAGAATTTAAGATAAAGGCAATAATTTGTGTATTCGTCAGGCCATTGGCTTTAAGTTAAAGCACAGGAGCTCTCCAGTAGCTGCCCTCATGCTGTGCAAGAGTTTCTCATGATGTGAAATACCTGAAGTGCATTTTCTGCTGGGCTGTTAGCTGATAATCTTTGCGTGTGTTGTTCCCATTGCCACTGCTTACCTGCTCTAAGTGGAGTGACTCAAGTTAAATGGTTTAAAGGAAAGCTGTGTAAGGCTTAATTCTGAATACAGAATCTTGGTTTATTCAGAATGGAGGACTGGCAGAAGTTCGGGCATGTTGCACATATATAGTGCATCATAAAAATAAATCAGAAAATACAACTTACTGTGCTTCAACTTCCTATGTCCTTTGATACTGCCTTCACATTATTACTAGTTTTCCCTCTGTGAATCTTGTCTTCAGGAGCTTCGATCACGAGAAGAGGAGTTGACAAGGGCAGCTCTTCAGCAGAAATCTCAAGAGGAGTTGCTGAAGCGCCGCGAGCAGCAGCTGGCGGAACGCGAGATCGACGTCCTGGAGCGCGAGCTGAATATCATGATATTCCAGTTAAACCAGGAGAAACCCAATGTGAAGAAGAGGAAGGGGAAGTTCAAAAGAAGCCGGTTAAAACTCAAAGATGGACACAGAATTAGTTTGCCTTCAGGTTTGCAATTTTTTCAAAGTGTATTGTATATGTAATGGTTAAATATGCCGGCTTCTTCGGTTGCATGGTTCATGTTTTCAGTGTTGGCTACTGTTTTATGTTGTTGCCAGGTTCTTCTACTGTAATGCATAGAAGGGTTTGGTAAGAATTGTATAGCTCCCTCCCTGCAAGAAAAAGCTTTCACAGTATCGTATTCCCATGAAGTAGTCCTCATTTCATCTGGAAAAATGATTCAGCTAGAAGCCCATCCCATTTGGAGGGAAAAGTCACTAGCATGAGAGGCACATGATTTAATACTAGTTCAAAGTTCAGGTTTTTGTTATCATTGTTTCTCTACAGACAGGAAAGTGCTTTTTAGTACCTGCCAGAACTTTCTAACATGGTCAAATATTAGTGATGTTTGCCCTAAAAAATTGCAAATACCAAGCAGAAAAGCTGTGCTTTGAGAGGGCTGGGGGTGTGCAGGTGCAGTAGGTTCAAACTGCACACTTATTGCAGTTTCAAGTACAGCACAGCAGTTAGAATCTTGAGTGCCTTTACTGCTTGCAAGAAAACATATTAATAGCAGCAGATGATGATTTCAGAATACACATATGGTATAATTTGAATGTTAGAGCATTTCATTCCACCTATGAATGCATTAAAATGCACCCTTTGCAAAGGAGGCATGTTTGTAGACAGTGAGGGTCTTTCAGTTCTCAGGATCTGGTTTAGAGGTGGCTTTTTAGTATTGCCACCAGGTAGCACTGCAGAAACTCATTATTATTTCAAACTCATTGCCAGCATCCTGGAGTTGGTGGCCATCCTTTCAGTGGCTTCCAGGTCAAGTCTGTCAGTTTATTACAAATACATTAAGAACTTGATACTGTGTTAACACAAGCCTGACTAGATTGTAGCTGTCTGATAGCTGGAAAGATACAGAGAGGGCAGTAATATTTAGAGTACTATCTCAGTACTAGTGAAATATTTTTCCTTACTTTAAAAATAAGTGCAAATAAGATGATAACCTCCCTACAGCCTCCCAGACAAACATGGTAGATTTATGATTTTTAGTTAGATTTCTGCTGGATTGCAATTAAATATTTGGTCCTCTGTTTCCAGTTCTGCTTATATTTAACTTGAGACATTGATAAAATAAATGTTTTCATTCAGAATAGCAGTTAGCTCTTTGTTTTGAAGAACATCTGGAAGAACTTGTTGAGACAATTCTATTCTAAGAGTAGTGTACAATATAATTGCACTGATGATGGGTATTAGAGCAGCATATTAAGGTTAATTTCATAGATATTTCCTCCTCAATATTTATTGGGGTTTTATTACAACTTTGCTATAGATATTTATAATTCTGTAGTTTACTGTTATCATTATCTGGCATGAGTAAATGTGACTTTTCATTGTTAATTTTTTTATGGTGTATATGAATTGCATATTAAAAAAATAAGGCAAATCTCGTTGCCATGAGTATTGATTCACTTGAGATGAAATACTGAGGGGTATTTTTTGCCCCTCCTGTGAGGGGCAAAAAGATTGAATAACAACCAAAAGATTGAATAACAGCTTGTGGTGTGGATGTATTTCAGATCAGGTCCACTTGGACCTACTTGGGTTTTTCATATTCTTGCAGAGCTGTCACGTGAAGGTGTAAAATCCTGCCTGTTTGACTCTAAATTGTTACATTTAGAGTTTTCCAATGTTTTTAAAATTTCTGTCTCTTACCTGTATAAATAAGTTGCATATAATGAAGTCTAATTCATTATATAACTTTGTTTTAAGAAGTATAGTAGCATGTTCTTCTGAGAAGTTTTTTAGTCAGAACATTAAAACTGATTTGTTTTGCTGTCTTACAGATTTCCAGCACAAAATAACAGTGCAGGCATCCCCCAATCTGGATAAGAGGAGGAGTTTAAACAGTAACAGCTCTAGTCCATCAAGTAGCCCCACAATAATTCCTCGTCTTCGAGCTATACAGTGTAAGTCTCCTCTCATTTGATCAGTGGAGTGTTCCATATACATACTGAAGTGTTGGTAGTAGCATCAGATTCCAGGCAGATTTCCTTCTGATTTCCACATCCTCCCTTGATTTGTTCTAAGAGTAGCAAGTTCTTTGAAAGGAGGGATGATCTTGCTAAAATGCCAAATAATTTTCAGTAATTCAAAATGATTGTGAATTATATAAATTGTATCTTTACTTAATTTCTTTGGGAACCAATTTGTAAAATGACTGGGATAAAGCAATGACAAATCGAAATTTATGACAAAAGGCAAAGCAACACATTTAGAACCTAAGTAAGATGAAAACCAACTTTTTATTAGGTATTGGAGTTGATAAAGGAGAAGAAAGGTTCAGAGAGTAAGGGAGTCTTGTAAGATGGAAAGATCAAAGACTGAGCCAATAACCCAACTTTTTTTATGTCAAAAGATAATCAAGCCATTAGCAGCAACAAATCCAGAAGAAATCTTGCTTTAGGTTTTTGAAGATAGGAAAAAGAGACAAAAAAAATATTGTGGGTACATTTGTAGATCTACATTATTATGTATGCTGGTAACAGAAAGGAGTGTATGTTCATTCTCACATAGTGTAGGTACCAGGAATATGATCATGTTATTACAGAGAAGCATGCATTTATATTTGGAAATGACATGTACACAGATCCTACAGGATTCACTGCTTGCATTTGTACTGTCTGATCTATTGTGCAAAGTAGATTGTCCAATTATCCATATTCAGAGAGGAATGCCTTAAGCTTCTCTCTTTTTATGAAATAAGTGGAACCTGTTCCAGCTGCTTGCTTATGGATGTTGGCTATCTTCTCTTGCAAGCACAGTCACCTGTGAGGGAGATTACTTCAGAATCTGGCTTTGTCAGCTATAAATGAGGAGAAGGGGAAATCAGAATGCATGAGGATTTTTTCCATACTGTTCTGTAGCTAGTCTGTAAATATTGATTGATTTTTGTACCAGCCTGAGGCTTTGTTTAAAGTCTGGATAGAAATCAAATCTCTCATCTCCTTTGAAACACCTCTGCCTTAAGAAATCCTTTTCATTGCTAATGTCTAAAGGGGAGCAGTAATGTCTTCTCTGGCACTTCAGTATTTGTTTGAGCTGCAGTGGATGCAGTTGGCAACATTGTAGATAAAGGAGAGAGGTGGACAAACCCTGTCTTGCTTTTCATAAAAAAAAATTGAGATGGAAGGAAAATCAACTGGATGTTAGGTGACAGAGTGTCTGTGTTGTCAATAGTTTCCTGTCCTCAAAATGTTGTGGGTTTTTCTGGTTGGTTGGTTGGTTTGCTTTGCTTTTTGCAGAAAGGTAAAGAAAGGCTTCTCTTAGTAAAATGTCATAATTACATATAAATTATCTCATTTTATCTTTGATTCTTCTTGCTCTGCAAGGAAATTCTTGGAAGTGAAGCAAATGTCAGGTATTGGCATGGTTCTGAAAACTTGAGTTTTCTGTGTTTGTTTTTTTTAATTTCATGGCCTTGTGTAAGCTATTGCAGTGCCACTCCTTGCATGTGTGCTAAGTGCCACTGAGGATATTTTTCTTTTTTTATCTGAGCAGACATTTGTATTCATAGGGCTTGAACATGCAGGACAACATAAAGGCTCTCATTTAAAAGAAGTTCATGTCTGCTTCTGAGTTTGGATCCTTAGTTTTTTACCTAAAAGCTTATCAGATATCTCAGGAGTATCTAGCTGAAACAATTTAGCTTCCACACCCATCTGCACCTGTGCAAAATAAATTCCCTTTCCCACAATAATGTTTTATCTTGATTTAACTTCAAAGTGTCTTTGTTTCAAGACGACTTGCTCAAATACAGGTGATTTGAACAGGCATACATAACAACTGGTTACTTGACTGCTTCACTTGGTCTTGAGCAAGTCTAGCTTTCAAATCTAAACATTAAATTAAAAGAAAAGTCTAGTTAATTTCTTATTAAAACAAATTCTGCTGATTTCGAAAGGAGTTTTGGAGGGAGAAGGAAAAGCACTAAGGTACATATTCCATAGGAATGTGGTTGAAAATGAGACTGTAAGGTAGGCAAGTGTAGTGCCATGCTTCAGGGTGAGTGAGCTTTGCTGGTGAGGGTGTGGTGAGGAAGGAGGAGAATCTGTACAATGAAGGAACCATGGTCATGTAAATGCCCCCTCATCTGTCATGCTGTTATGGCTGGCTGTGTTGTTTTTCTCCTAGGTTTCTCCATCATATCTGTAAGCATGCCATCATGATACCAAGCTGATGCTTCCATTAGTCAGTGGCATGTGATTATCTACCCTCCCCAGTCAGGTCCTAGAAAGAGGATCCTTTAAACCCTACTGTGAAAACCCATCCTTGAAGATGCTTAATGCCTGTATAGATCCAGGTTTTATGACCCAAAGATAAAAATATGAGGGAAACAGTTCTGTTTCTGAAAGCAGTTTGACTAAGATCTCTACTACATTCTCTTAATTTTTCCTCAGTGATTCCAAAAACAGATACACACACAGCTAATGGCCGAAGAAACAGTGTATATGTGTACCAGCAAGATGTAGATATCACAAGTGAATATGAACTTCCCTGTGGGGTTATGAAAAAAGGCAAGATTTCATTATGTTTCCAAGGTGCTGGTTCTGTTTAATTTATCAGCTGAGACAGTGACAGACTAAGCATTTAATGGAGGCTACTTCAAAGTATAATTTGTTTTGGTGTAGTGAGAAAGAAAATGTTAATCATGGTCACAACTGGGATATATGTTTCTTTTGATACCAGTTGTCCACAGAATATATTTTATTCATTGAACTTAAGTGCTCAGTCTAATTCACTTGTCTGAACTACCTAAATACAAGGTTCTCAGTTAAAGGAAGCATGGAAAATGTGATTGCTTTGCTGCTTTATCTTTAATCTGGGTCTCTTGTCAGCTCATAAATTACTTTTCTTTCTTGCTCATCTTTTTGCATCATGAAGTTTTCTTTTTGTAAAAGAAAAAAAAAGTAATTTTTTTTTTCTACTCCTGTGTGTTACTGTGTCAAAATGGTTTTGCAGTGCAGAAGATGTTCTGCTCTGTCAAAGTATTTTGGGTTTAGAAATAGTATTTACATGTGTGGGTTTTGTGTTTTTAAATCCAATCTTCAGTAACTTCAGATGAAAGCAACAGAACTTGGGGAAGGAGCACAACATATCACCAAGAGGAGTTTGAAGATGTGAAGAGAAATTTTAAAAAGAAAGGTTGTACATGGGGACCAAGTTCAGTTCAAACAAAGGATCGTGCCGATTGTAAGGACAAGTATGTCTACTGCATTTTGGTTTCTTGATAATGCTAAAGCATTCTTGCTAGTGGCATGGATAATGAGTGACAAAGTTCTGCTGTCTCTAGTTACAGCAAGAACTCCTACCTTTTAATTAATTTAGAAATTACATTGCTGATGAGAAGCTCCCCCACTTAGTCTTGAGGATAAAACACCTACTTATGTTAAAGTTTTATTGATTCTTATCTATTACCCTTTATCTCCTTTTTTTTTTTTTTTTTTTGAGATTTGGAACTTCCTGGGGTGCTGAGCTACCAGTGCATACCAGACATTCATGGCCTGTCTTTCTTGCCCTTCCTCACATTATTTTGAGGAATTGCAGGCATGGCCCCCACTGGGTACTTTCAGTATGATTAAGTAAGACTGACTGATTTGGCATGTGTGAGGCAGAGTTCACACCAGCAGCATCCTTTATGCTGACAAACAGAGGGTGAAAGGGTTATGAAAATCAGCTGGGCAGCTTTACTTGCAGATTATGTTTTCCAATGGCTCAAAACTAGAAATAGTAAGAATTCTTTTCTTTATTTCTCTGGTATATGCAATTATTTATAGTGCCTTTCTTTATTTTTCTTGGTAGGAAAATCCACTCACCTGTGTCAGGAGTTGGTTTCAGACAATCAGTTGGAACTGGCTTTATATTATTTTTGTTTGTTTAAAAGTCAGTATGTTTAATAAACTTCCAGTAGTTACATCATTTCTTTGAGACAATGAAACTATTGTCCAAATTTTCACAAACCTGTGTTGTTCAATAGGTAGCAAAGCCATTTTTCATTGGCTTTCTTTTTAGGCATGAAATTTTTATCATAAAAAGAATACCTGACATTAAGGTGTGTTTACATTTATTATTATATGATTCAGTGCTACTCTGTTTCTTTTTACTTTTGGAAAGGCTTTCAATTTATGTACTGCAGGTTTATAGTTTGAAAAAAAAGTAATTTTCTCACAAAGTTTATGTGAGCATGTTATTTGTAATCTCAAAATAATTATTCTTATTGCAGAGTAAGACCCCTTTCAGATGGTAGCAACCCTTGGTCAACTGTTTTAATGAAAAATCAGAAGGGTGTTCCCTTAGCTTCACTATTTGTGGACCAAGGTAAGAGCTATTTTTGAAAAAGTGAAAGTAGCCATATAATTGCATTAAGATTACCTCCAGTGTTATAAAATGTATTGCTTGAATTCCTTATAGGATTAAAAAGATCATTATAGGGAAAATTATACTGCCAACTGTTTTCCTCTGCAAAAAAAAAATTTACATCATTAGCAACTATGAAATACACACAGTCTGTGAACAGAACCATATAGAGATTTTTTCCATGGTTTTGAGTTGCAGTCTACTCTGTATATGAGGTCTGCAGTTATCACTTTTTTCTTTTAAAAAGAACCTAAATCAGTAATTGTCTTGACATTTAAATAACCATTGATGACATTGTTGTGAGATCTGCATAGTTTTTTAAAAACCTGTAAGCCCTGATATATTCCCAGATACCAGTTCCCTGTTTTATTGAATGAGACCTATTATTTAAATTTTCAGGACAGAAATGTGGATTTCAAATCTTAAAGTGTTTTAGACAGCATGTTGCTGTTTACAGGTAAAATGACAAGGAATAACATGCTTGGTCCCTTTAGGATCAGGAGCACAATAGCTACATGTTATTTTTTCTGATTACTGTAATGGGCTGTGACAATAAAATATTCATAATAATTTAAATTTTGCACACCCTTTTTCTATGCTGTGGATTCTCTTATCTGGGAAAATTAAGTTACCAGTGTCAGGAAAAAAGCCTGTGATATAACCTGGAGTCCATACCAGCAGCTAGATTTATGCCATCTGGAAGAGGAAATAGTAATCTGCTTGGGTACTGCTGGAAAAAGACATTTTAATCTTCATGTATAGTTGTAGGGGTATAAATCAAGACTTCACAAATAGTAATTTTATAGTTTTATTAGCTTATTACTATAACCCTGCACACAAAGTTAATATACTTGAATTTCAAATACTTCTGTGTTTATTCTCTAGCATTCAGTAGTTTATAGTAGAATAACACATGCAAGTCAAATAATGCCTCCTTTTTATTTGTCATTAAGTGTAAGATGTCAAATTTACCTTTTACTCCAGACCACCCTGACCCAATGAATGAATTGGAAAAATTTCTAATAACTGACTGGATTTTGGAACTCAGCTGAATTAGAAGTGTTGTAAGGAATATATGCCAGATCTTATCTGCCAGTTTGTCTATAGTGAATTACTTCTCTGTAATCTGTACACCAAAATATTTTCTGTGTTACTTAAAAAGCATTATCAAAGTGTTGCAAACACCAAGAGGTTTAGATGTAGGGTGTGTTTCTGAAACTTGAAATGTGAGTCTGAGCTTCTGACAGCATCTAAATGGATTGTACAGCATCCTTCAAGGTTAATACCTGTGCCTTTTAAAGGAAATCGTGATGTACATATGCAGACAAGCAATAGCTAAACAGTTGAATACTGTGATGTTTTACAGGTGCCTGTACTGATAAGAAACTTCTCCCAGAAGGTTTGGACAATAAAAGACCAAAGCAAATTAAGTTGCCCAATCAGGCCTATATTAATCTACCTCTTTGGAAGGATGATCAGGGAGAGAACACAGTAGAACACGAGAGCTTTGAAGAAGGAACCTCTGCTAGTTCTACAAACAGTACTCCTCAAATGACACCTACAAACAGTCTGAGCAGGACACTGCACAAAAAGAAGACTGATTCAGTGCTCTATGGGTGTGCTGTCCTCCTTGCATCCGTTGCCCTGGGCTTGGATATCAGAGAGCTGAACAAATCACAGGGTGCAGATGAGCTCTTGCCTAAGGATGAGAGGAAGAAGCGCGATGGAATATTTCAGCGTGCTTCAAAATTCCGCAGGAGTGCCAGCCCTACCCGACTGCAGTCCAAGAAAGAGGAAACAAGTGTTCCATCCCTAAATCCAACCACAGATACTGTGAATCTTCTCTCTATGCCCTCCATTTCCACAAAATGCCTGCTTCAACCTGATAGTGAGGATGCTTTTGTAAGCACTGTGCTTGGCGATTGTCGTCGATGTAGTTCCACTGACAGCTTTTCGTCTCAAGCTTCTGAAAGTAAGAGAGAAAAAAGGATACAGCTGGCCCCTAACACACTTTCGACACAATTGAAAAATCAGCCTTTTAGTCTTGCTCTGAAACAAGAGTCTCAAAATGTGCCAAAAGATTCCTCTACAACATACTTAAGTATGTTGGGTCACAGACGAACCTTATCAGATGGGACCCATTTTCAGACCACAGGTAGGTAATTAAGAACTTCCATGAACCTTTAAGTTAGGCTACTGATAAAAATTCAAGTGCAAAATAGATCTAAATCTGGTTTACATTTGAATGGATAAGTTTGATCAATAAGATTTTGAAAAGTTCTAAATTTCAATATTTGTATTCTGGGGTGCCTTAAATGTAATATTCTTCATGATACTCTATGCATGTGTAATTCCTCATAATAACTGGAGAAGTTTATTCCAGTATTAATATTTATCCAGTTATTTGGGGGGGGGGGGTTAGTGCTTTTTCTCTACATCTCTTTTGTAGCAATAAAAAGTAAATTGATTGCCTGTTGTTGTGAGTCTAAGTGCAAAGACATTACTTGAGCACCACTAGTCTTACCTTAAGAGATTCCCCACAATGTACAAACCTCTTCATTTTTCTGGTGGAAGAAAAGCCACTAGTGTTTACAGCAAGCCAGTTTTACAAGTGGCAAAGAATTCAAGAAGTCACGTAGTTTTAATTTGTATTTTTTTGTTTGGGCTTTCTTTCCCCTAGCTAATGGAGTTTCTTCAACCAATGATGTCTCCAGACTCCCAGTCCTGTCAGTTCCTGGAACTCTGCCCTCCCCATCTTTTCAACAAAGAAGCAATCACAGTGGTGTTTCAAATGAAAAGCCAAGTGCTGTCAATACTATCTCACGGCCTAGACCTTCTTCTCTGCGCAGTAAAATCGATGCCTGGCAGATTATTCCACGTATTATTAAACCAAACTCTAAAGACTCAGAATGTTTAGAGGGCAGTGTAGATCCAAATGTTAACTTCTTGCCAGATACTGAGGAAAGAACTAACTGCCACATGCCCTCATTACTTGATATTGATGTGGAAGGTCAAAACAGAGACTGTACTGTGCCTTTATGCAGAATGAAGAACAAAACTTGTCGGCCATCTATATATGAACTGGAGAGAGAGTTTCTGTCATGAGTGCCTCTCATTTTAAAAATGTTTTGTTCATAAAGGGGAACAAATATAAAATTCTTGTCCATCTAACACTTTGTGCTGCTGTTTTCTGATGTACTGTGGCAAATAGTACCAAAATGATTAAAATGGGCAGCTAATTAAATGTAGTAGGTGCCTTTTTTCAAGTGTTCCTTGGAATCCCAGCTAGTAACTCTAAAAGCACAATGCTGCAAAATTGTACTCTAGGTGAACTTCGTAAGTATATTTGGAATTATTTAAATGAAATGCCCACCTCCTTCTGCCATGTCACAGAAGTTTTCTTTAGGTTTGAGAGGACTTTGCTCGAAATTTAACTTTTGCACATTAAAAAAATGAGTGACATATAGAGCAAGGTTGTGTTCTGTCAAGAGGAGTTTCACCTCAGAAGTGGCAGTCTGCAGCTTGCCTCTGTGGCTTGTAGGTTCAGGGAAAGGGGCAAGGCGTTTAAGGTACAGGTACAGGAGGTTCTGTTCACTCCTCATTAAGGAGTGGTTACTTGCTGGCGTTTGATACTGAAATTGGTTAAGAACCAGCAGCTGAATTTGCAGTTTTTGCCCTTGGTTGTTATGTGAACTTGCTTAGTTTCTCCAGAAAGTTACACTGCTTGTATAAACATTTCAGTTTCAGCCACCAGATCGATTTGAGAGGGTAAACTTCAGCACTGCGATTGGAGTCAAGGTATTTGACATACTTTGTAATGTGAAACAACATTCCTTGTAGGTAAGGATACACTGGAACGTAAATATTTGTACTCTTAACCTTTTGAAGACTACAGTGTTTGCACTGAAAGCAATATTCTTGGGTTTGAATTTTTTGTTTGTGGTGGAGGGATTTGTCCCACTTCTTGTTTTTTAAACTCTGCTGCACCTTGTATTGAAGAAAGTTGGTGAGTTTTGAGGCTAATTGGTTTTAAGTGAGCCAATGGTGCATTTTATTGCACTTAATTATAACACTTCTATAATTTAATATTAAATCTTTCAGTATAATCTCTGTAGCTTTTCTTCCTAAGGTACTACTGAGTGCCTGCTTACTCATATTTAGGATTCAAAGGACAGAAACAGATGTGCTTCACTGGTTTTCAGTGGTAGAAAGTTTCCAGAAAATTCCAAGTAGTTAATTGTGGGGGGAGGAACATTTAGCTTTGATAACACAGGTAGTTTAATTTTTTACAGTATCACTAAGTGAATGATTAAATAAAACCAACTGTACAGTATACTTTCCCTGATGAAAGCATTTTTAGAATTAAAGGGACATCTCTCATTTTCCAATATTTGAAGTTTTAATTTTGCAGATCATTTGACATTTAAATAGTTTTCTTAAATAAAATGAAACCATGTTAGACTAAAAGTACTGTGTTCCCATCAGAATACTGTTTTGTTAAGACCTGTGTTCAATTCTTTCCTTCTCCATTACTCTGGGGTCTGGGAGTTCAAATAGAATACAGGGTTGCTTAAAGCTTCAAAACCAAGGGATTAAAAAAGGAAGTTTCTGTTCTAAGACTGTATGCACTGCAGTGTCCACCTTGAAGATGATGAATTATACAAATGAAATCATGAAGTCTTAATCACATGGAGCAGAACACAGAAAATTTAACTTCCCAGCTTTCAAAGTGAAAATAGAAAAGAATTTCCTTAAAGTATTAGTTTTCCAAAAGTAAAGAGAAAAGCACAAGTTCTCTGTAAATCTAAATGCTTGCATAGCAGATTGTTACATTTTCTTTAAACAGGTTTCTGTCTCTGTATTCTTAGTCTTCTGTCAACATGATTCAGTCACATACTGCTCTATGTCTTCTGTTTCGACTTTAATTTCATCAGAACACTTTAATAGAATGTCTATTCCAGTTTTAATACAAAATATTTTTGTAAAATACAGTCATGAATCAAATTTTAAGTATAGATTAATAGCACATTTACTTTCAAGGCTTAATTAGAATTTTTGAGCATTGTGTATATTTCAGCTCTTTCTTGATCAATTATTCCTGTGTAATACTGAGAGAAAAGGATCTGATTGTATTATGTGTTTCTGAAGAAAGTATCTCTGTTTGACTTTCTACAGGAAAATCTCAGGTGCTGAAGTATTTTGACTTGTAAGCTTCTGTTAAGTTCTGTATTTTTAAGGTTTATATAATTTCAAGTGTTGAATTTTGCACCCTATGTTTTGTAATCAATAGTATCAGCCTGAAAAGCTCTTTGAGCTATATTGTTTTCGCTTGTTAGTGGCTTATCCCTCTTGTAATTAAACAAAGATTTATATTCCTGTTCAATGGATAATTTCCCATAAGATTGGGACATATGATATGGCCAGCCCAGTGCATTCTAAGTAATTTAGAAGTTTGTATTCCATCTCTTGTTCTGAGTCAGTTCAGGTAAGCCATCTCAAATATTTTTCTGATGTGATGCAGGTTTTTTAAGCTGTAGTCTGTAGTACTTTATAATTGTTTTTATAGTTTAAAATTATAGGCCAGTCTTCACTGTAATTAGAAAGAAAAAACAATTCTTTCAATCATGGTTTCAATCTGTAATTCATGTATCACCAGAGAAATTTTCTGTAAAGCTATGGAAATCTGGTATGCATTAAGTGACCTGTCTTGGTTAAAAGGATATTTATTTCAATGTAGGTTGATAGCCTGACCAAATAATAATTTATGTTGATTGTTTTAGCATAAAACTGAAGGTGCTTACACTACAAAGATCAAGATGAAAACTTGATATACTGTTTTACAAAACCTGATGATTTAAATGTTTTTATTTAAAAAATAAATGTTTTGTAGCTACTGTATTGCAAAGTGACCTGAATTTTATTCAGAAATATGTTTTCATGTTTTATTAACATGTACAAAAGAGTTCTCTGGTGAATAAGCAGGAGCTATAGATTATGACTAGCCTGTTCCTGAAAGACTATAATGTAATTGTTACTCTAAGATTAAGAATCCAGTACAGTAAGATGAACATTCCTGCAATATCTTGCACTTGATGTGGGCAGAAACGTTTGGCATAAGCTTGGTTTTTTCCTTGATGCTACCATAATATTCTTTTGATGCTTTTTACAATGTTGGCTGGGTGTCTCAGAGGAGACAGGGTAGTGGATATAAATAAACTCAACATCTGATTCAGCATCAAGAATACAAGTAAGTAATAACATCCTTCTGTTGTGGGGATTTTGTTGGGAGGATCAGTTGGTTCTTTGGGGGATTTGGTACTTCAAGGGTTTTTGTTAGGTTTGTGGGTGTTTTTTAGGCAATGGAAGCCAGTATTTTCCTTATAATATTAACACCTTTTGTCATCTTCCCTCTTCCTTGATCATGTTGTGGGTGCATTAGCCCATTTTTCAGTTAGGAAGAGGAGGTATGCATTTGTACAGTGGCAACAGGCAAGACACAGTGAAATTCAAATTGATAAATATTGAATTGTATATTGAATTTATAAAGTTGCAAGCCCAGTCTTATAAAGACATGCCTGCACTCAGCTTGTAGTGAGATTGGGTGCATAACAAATATTTATGTGGCCTGTGAGTGTCAGTATGGAGCCCAGATTGTAAGCCAACTGCAGAGGCAATTTGTTTTATACCCAGAGTTATAATGGTAATACAAAATCACCATACAAGTGTGAAGTAATAGAAAAGATCACAGTGTCACCAATCACCTTTCTTTTTCATGTCACCATTCAGATCACCATGGTGTATGCACTGTGAGGAGCTGAGGAGACTCTGTTATCTAACACATTTTTGATACAGTTGGTGGTGCTTGAGATTGCAGTATTATGAATTCTAAATTAGGTCCAGAGTCCTTGCAAGGATATAGTGGAATTCTTCCTGAACAAACCAAATGTGAGTCAGTTGTCCCAATGCTAACAGAAATAGTCTGATAAAATAGTTTATTTAACCAAAATAAGTGCTTTTTCATCTAGTAAGTTAGAGAATGGAATCCAGAGCTGTGCAGCTGGGATTGTTTTATTTTTTAAATCACAGAATCACAGGGTCATTTGGGTTGGAAAAGACCTCTGAGATGAAACAGTCTGAGCCTCTCTGATACAGCAGGCTGCTCATGACCATGTCCATTGAAGGGCTGGGTATCTCCACAGATGGAGACTGCAGCTTCTCTGGGCAGTCTGTTCCAGTGTTTCACCATCCTCACAATACAAATATTTGCTCCTATTCTGATTGAATTTCCTGTTAATTGTTGGTTTTTTTTCTTGTTGATTGATTGTTTATGTTGTTGGTTGTTTGCTTTTCCTTTTTTTTTTTGTTTGTGTCCATTGCCTCTCATCTTGCCACTGCACACTGCTGACAAGAGCCTACCTCTATCCCCTGTTATCAGGTATTTATAAACAAGGATGTTGAGATCCTCCTGGACTCTTCTCCAGACTGAGCTCTCTCAGCCTTTCCTCAGATGCAAGTCCCTTTTCAGTGTTTGTGGTGCTACACTGGATTTGTTTTACCAAGTCTGTGTCTTGTTCTGGGGAGCCCAGAACTGGACCCAGCACTCCAGGTGTGGCCTCACCAGTGCCAGGTGGGATGACCTCCATCAGTCTGCTGGCACCATAGCTAATGCAGAGAACTGTTGGCTGTCTTTGCTCTAAGGGCTCATGTCTGCCTTCTGTTCAGCTTGTTCTCCATCAGGATTCTCAGGTCATTTTCTGCAAAGCCACTTCCCAGATGATTGGTCCCCAGTGTGTAATGGTGTGTGAGCTTGTTGCTCCCCAAATGCATTTCTGCTTCATGAGATTCCTCTAAGCCCAGTTTTCCAGCCTGTCCAGGTCTCCCTGAATGGCAGCACAACTATCTGGTGCATCAGCCACTCCTGCTATTTTGAGTTGTCCGTAAACTTGCTGAGAGTATACCCTGTTCCAACATTCAGGTTGGTAATGGGGGTGTTAAACTGTATCAGCTCTTGGAACAACCCCTGGCATTTAAGCAAGTTATAGTTAAAAACATCTCTTATTTTGTTCATACAATCTAAAATATTTTTCCTAAGTGATTTTGGTAATTGCAATTCTTCAATTGCTTTTTTTTTTTTTTCTTTCCATTTCAAAAATAAAGAGATAGTACCATTCTCAGATCTAGGCCTTATTGAGTTGCTTCAGTAGTTGAGATTTGGCATCAGGATGGTCTGAGTTCAGTGCTGCTTGATGTGACAGCTTAAATGTTCAAAAAATTTACAATTTGCTTTAGAAGCAAAGTCATCAATTCACCCCAGGTGACCAAACTAGTCAAACTTTAGTTAGGTGTCACATTTGGTGTTACTTCTTAGAGTGGTCATTAATATGAAATCTCATGCTCTGCAACACTGTTAAATGGACTTTTTAAAAACATTTGTGTAGCATCTGAGAGCATCAGTCTTTGCTTCCACCACATAAAGTATGCAGTTACAGGGTCTGACAATTGAATCTCTTACAGCTGCTGAAGCCATTGATGATCTCTGAAGGGGAGGTGGAGAGGCCACAGCTGTGAACTCCTCAGCAGCAGAACACTGTTCATGCCTCTCCAATGAAAGGTGCCCAGGGCAGCCATTCCTACTGTAGCTGCCGAATTCTTCCCATGCCAGAGAATTTGCACATGTGCTGTTGTCTTCCTGCCAACTCCAGGTACAGATATCTTCAGAAAAGATCTTTGGTGTAGCAGTAGTCAGTCACCATGAGCAGTCTAGTCATCTGAAGCCTTGCCAGTCCTTATGATAGCAGGTGGAAGTCTGCAAATTTGGGGTAAAGGAGCAAATAAACAATAGGACTGTTCATTCTGCTCACTGTTTTGCAAATCATTTGCATAATTCAAAAGTTTCTAAACTCCCTTTTATGGCAGAGGGAATTAGGCAATTATATTTTACAAAACCTTTTTACTCTGTGCTGCCTTCCAGACCAAAGTGACACTTGTGCCTTGTGCTGGATGCCACTTATTCTGCCTGATAAATGCTGTCAGTGGTTGTGAGGGTGCAAAATTTCATTTCCAAGCCTGATGGAGGTAGTTGTGCTAAGAAGCAAGTGGATCAAACATCAGGTGTATCTGCCAACAGTCTAGGTAAGGGAATGATACATGCTAGACATTACACTGTCAATCACTCGAGTTGTATTGAGCACGTGGCTCCTGGCAGTGCTGGAGAGTCTCTTGCAGGTTCTTGCTAGGGGCAGGGTATTCACTCAAAGGGAATGCACTTCTGTTCCAGAAGTGGCCTTCACACAGCTGTATGCCTTTTTCACTCTGTCATTAGGGATGTGAGTGTCTCCTTCAGTGTATGAGCCACCTGAAATGTTTAAGGCTGAAGTAGCAGCGATTCCTTCACTCTTCTATCACACTGTCATCAAAACATTTCTTTTTCTCTCTGTAGAACCCCAGAAGTTATTGACATTGGTGGCTCCACTCTTGATAGTCAAAATTCTCATTACCAAGGCCCTGATCCCTTATTTGTGATGCAGCTGTTTGATGGCTGGCTTTGGGGCTAAGATACCAACATCCTAGTTTACCCACAAGAAATACTTGTTGGACAGATACTTATGGGCAAGGGAATAGCCTTATTTATTTATTGTACCTCAACTTTAACCCACCAAAAGCCTATCTTTGAGGTGCCTTTTCAGGTTTGGGTGGTTTTGCTGTGGTGGTTCTCTGGTTAAGTAAATTCTTTTGGTTTATAGAAACAGGCTATTAGGAAGGAAACCTGTAGTGTCATCATCTATAGCTAGAAGATGCAAAAAGCAGATACTATCTAAAGCATATTAAGAGTGTCAGTATGGAGTCATCCAGTTTGATCATTTTACCAAGTTAGGGAAACTCTATAGAATGAATATGTATATTCTTTCAGGCCTGCAGGGCTACCATGAGGTTCTATTTGCACAGCTGTACAGTATATTTAGAAGAAAAGTGTGCCTATCACCAATTTGTATTTTTTAAAGAGGATCTGAATCCCTTAGAGGAAGTCAGGGGCACTCATAGTGTTTGCATATTATGTATTTGTAGATACTAAAACCAAAGAGAGATACTCTTAGAGCTGTAAATATGCTCCTAGAACAGTTTTTCTCCATTTACTTTTAAACCTTTTAACACTTTGAGAGTTTGCAAGGAAGAAGAATGTTAGTGCTCCCTCCTTCTAGCTTAGCTGTGTGTCAGACAAGTAGAGGGGGTCTGGCTTATATGTTCTCCAACAGATACTGCTGGAGCTAATTCTATGAGAAAAGTATAGTATGAATGTACACAGTGAGTGCTTTTCAAAAAGAGAAAATTACCCCAGCTTTTGTGTGCAATGATTGTAGTACTTGTTTTGACATTTATTAATTTTTGTAGTACCTGATTAATTTTTTTGAATAGCTGTGGAAGTCAGGAAATAATGAGGCTGGGTGACAGTTGAAACGAAGCCTAAGTAAAGAAGTCTTGTGTTTATTTTGTCCATTTCTGTATAGTCTGATTTAATTTTATCTTGCTGTTAACACTGAAATATCCCAGAGATCCTGTAGTCCACGAAAGCCTTCATGTGAAATAAAGTGCTTGAAAATAGCAGTTCAGGCCTGACCATGTGAAGTAGTGAGATACAGGTACTACAAGCATCTAATTCTTGTAATCCAGGCCAGTTAGCTTTTCCTCACTGGAAAGGAATTCAGAGGATCAAAACTGAAGAATGTTGGTTCAGCATGGTGTAAGAGATGACAGTAGGTTGGGTGACACCAAGTTGGGTGTGAGTGTTGATCACTCCAGGAAGACTGTAGTGGAATCTGGACAGGCTGGACAAATGGGCCAAGGCCAAATGTATGAGGCTCCACAACGCCAGGTGCTGCCCTTGAATCACATTTCTCCCACACTGAATTTGTTTGGAGTCATATCTTTGATCCAAAGTTTTTAACTTGTTTATTTCTCAGCCTATATTCAAGTACTGAAATCTAGTTTTGTCAGTTTGGGGAAGGGAGATTGAGGAGTGTCCCCTTTCCAGATAAGTTCACAGATCTTCTTCAAAACTTGTTGTTCTTGTATTTTGGACTACTACTGAGCAAACATATGAATCTCTGATAAGTAAAGCAACATTTCCATCAATTCCTCATATTTTATAAGCCTTGGCCCTTATGATTTGTATTCTGGTCATGATAGTTCTCAGAAATTATACTAATTTACTTATAATCTTTTTCAGTGTATTAAGATTTTTGGTTCTTCCTTGTCTCTACTGTAGTTTTATACAACCATGTAAGACTAGTCTAATTTACTCTTCTCTCTCGTTGCTTTATTGTTACCATATTTATAAGTAAATGCATCTGTCCTCATTTTAGGCCAATGTCCAGGTTGCCTTATTATTTTTCTGTGTGCCTTTCTCCACTGCCCATTCAATCCTTATATAAAATCATCCTCACTAGGGTAAGAAATCAATTGGCTCCATTGGATCTTTGTCTAATGGCTTGTCTAGGTAGGCTCGTCCTCAGAGGTGTCCAATATCAAAGAGTTAAAAACACTAAATCTCAGTGTTATCAGCTCAGTGACCTCTCCCATGCCACTTTCAACAATAATTAACAGTGCTGTTTCAAGGAAGATTTTTAAAAGGGTGCCCATGTAATTGCATTGAATCAATACAGCCAGTTTAGTTCACGTTTGAGGTTGTAAAAGTCAAGTACTTTAGACGTTCTACAAATTGTATAAAAGGCCAGTTAGATGTAAGCTTCTGAAAACTTTTGCTTACCTTTAAATGAAATAAATACTGTCTTTTTACTCTGTGATGTTTTAGTATTTTGCCTTGAAAATTCAACATTGAACAGCATCTTCTAAAATGGCTTTACTTTTCTGCAGTCTTCAGTGCAGTGAGTTCAACAGGAAAGTTTTAGCTGCAGGCAACACAAACTGGAGATCACACCCTGGTTACAGGGCAAGTTTGGCTTTTGATCTTGGACAAGTCACTGAATTTCTTTTTGCTTACACTGGTCTGTAAGATGAGCACAAGGACTTCATCCTTTTTTGAGGGGCTCTTTCAGAGCTGTGATCAAAGGCACCACGTTTCAGCGGTAAACAACAGCTGCAGCAGTAAATGCCTCCACTTCACACACAAAGGGGAGCTCTAACTCAGCCTGGGAACTGAGTACACCACAGCTGTACATACTTCTCTTTCACAGCACAGGTTTCTTGCAAGTTAAAGTTTAACATTTCCAGTCACAACTGGTTGCAATGATTTAGTCAGTAACTGCCACTTTAGGGAAATAATTACACGAAGTTTAGTGTTTGGTTTTGGTTGGGTTGGTTGGGGTTCTTTTTCAAGATTCTCATGATTGGTCAAAGCTATTACAGCTTAGGATTGATTTCCTGGTTAATACAACAAATTTTGTTTCATTGTTCTCTCCCACCCTAAATTCATTAGGATACTAGCTATTTTCTGTTGCCTGAATGAAAGGATCCCATTTCAACCACTGCTGATTAATACTACTCTGACAAAACTATATTAATTGGTTGCTCCCCATTTTCGAGTGGGCAGAAAATGTGCAAATGCACCCTAAAGAACAATGATGTTACATCTTATTGCCTCAAATGTCAGGACAAATTTGTCTTTTTCACTGAAGCGTTATCTCTTGGAGCAGCTCCATCTTCACCTAGGAGAAGGGATTTAATAAATTAATGTGAAACCATAAGGATGAGGGAGGAGAAGTGTTACTCCATCATTTAGATTTAGGCTATACAGAAGTAAGTACTTGCTGTGAACTGGAAGAGCGAGCTCTGAGTGGGTCTCTGGAGGCTCAGCCCGTGGTACAGAAAGCCTTGGCTCATAACTGAGCTGCAGAATTCAAACGCCTGAAGCAGCACCATAAATCTCACCCCCCTTGAGTACTGATCCTGCAGCAGGACACTGCAGAGGGAGAGTGTTTACAGTCTGTTACTGCTGGCATCCACCACCACAGTATCTCTGTGCTCTAAGGGTATGAATAGAAGTCAGCAAGCTTGAAGGAATGTATGGTTTAAAGCCTCCAGCTTCAAATTCCAGAGGTAAGCAGTTGCTGGAAGAAGAGTGCGATAGCACCATGCCGTGCCAAGTTTCGGTTCTTTAATCAGCTGAAATGCACTTCTCTGCCCTTAAAGCTAACCACCTACAGGAGCTGAGGAGGTGTTTTCTACAGTCTCTACTGATTAACAGTCACCCTTCTGTTTACCTTTACTTTTTTGGTCATGCAGCCTTTGGTGTTCCTGTGGCTGTAACCTGCTGCTGTGTTCGAACGCAAATGGTGGGGCAGTCACAGCCAGTCCCATTTGTGCCATTGATACATTGTTTGTATTTAGAAAAAGAGCAGGTTGGGAGCTTTCAAGGATACTTTTTGGACTGAAAAGAAGCAAAACTGTCAAAAGTCCAAAATTTTGTGAAAGTATGTGTTTGATAGCTAGTTTATCCTTGGTTCATCTCTGATATCCCAACAATTTCCCATCACTGAGAAATTTTAAGTTTCTTTATAATGGGGGAGTCTCAGTGGTACACCTTGTATTTACCTGAGTTTTGTGTATCTTCTTGGATTTTTTACATTAAAAATGATTTTCCTATTTTGGGAGTATTTTGAAGTCAAGTTTATCATACAAAAGCTTGAAATGGATAGGTGGCAAAAGCTCTGAGTCTTTTCATCTGGGACAGTGCGATTCCAAAGAGGAATCTACTTCAAGAGAACATACTTGGGGTAAATGCTGAAAAACAATTTCTTAACCTCACCCTTTTCTTAAGGCTAGAAACAAGTCTCAAATCATGGCCAGACTTCAACATACTTTTAGTTCTGTAGTGGTTACAGAAAAAGATACTTCTTTTTTTCTCTGAATTACTTTAGAGTTGATAGCTGAACCACTGTATTGCAGGCTACAGCCAATTGCATTTCAGCAATAACTGCTGTTGTTCCTCTGTACCCTCAGCCTTGTATTTGTCAGAGGATTTTAAACAATATTATAAATGCAGAAAGGAGTCCTGGAAGATTAAGATTTTATGTATTTAATGATGTTTCAGTTGCTCAGTCCTTGGTATGCTAGATATGCTCATTTTGATGGATGAGGAGGCTGGTTTTGTTAAGACCTAGTGTAATTAACTTTCAGATGTGATTTGAATCATGTGATGAGTGGTTGAGAATTAGCAAGTAAATTAAAGTGATATCTTACAAAGCCACGAACTTAAAACCAGCTACTAACAGAGATGAAGTTTGCCCACTGGTACTTCATGTAATAGATTAACTTGCTGGGAGATTAAAGAGGAAATCAAGATGATTCTTCTCTACTTGGTGAACCTTGGAGACTGTCCAAATTATGACAACTGCAGCTGCTGGGATGTGGAAATGCTGGGGGTTTGCTGTGGGCAATTAAAATAAGTCATCTTTTGGTACACAAGGCAAGAAAGAGAAGCAATTTCTGCCTCCTCGCCCCCTGCCCCATACCAACAGTGAGTATAACAACAGAATTTGCTTTCTATTCAAATATAAATATTCAAGACTTGCTTGCCCCTAGTGATTAGAGGGAAAATTCAACTTTAACCCATTCAATTCTCAAAGCCAGTTAGTCTCCTTATTCCTCCAGTAATCACAGAATATGCCCCATGCCAAATTCCTCTGCTGTTCACAGTGATGAAGTTGGGAACAGCAACATCAGCTGAAGAAAAAAGTTGTCTTTGCACTTGGAAAAGTAGGGACTGTAGGACACTGAACCTTATGCTCCAGTTAATTAACTGGAGCACTGAACTCCCAGGTAGAAATCCTGACAAGAAAGTAATCTATTATGAATTGCGTGCAATGATGTAGCAAAACCAAAAGCAGATAAAGAAAATCAGTGTTCCTTCACCCAGCATGATTAATAGGCATGATGATGTGTATGCAGCAATCCAGCAGAATTATTAATTAACTCACATTTGCAAGTGGCATAATTGAGGACAGAATTCCATTACAAACATAGGAGAACTCATGGACTGAAAAATGTTATTTTTTTATGTTTTTTTTTTTTCATTTGTCATTCAAAGCACACAGAGGAGGTGTCTTCCTGCTTCTTCAGCGTGGGATCATAGGATTACCTGGAGGGCTCTATATTTGAGCTGCCTTCACTGCAATCACAGTGACTGACTAGTGAGCTTGTGGTGTGAGGGGAGGTCGAGGGATGACTGAAGAAGAGAAATCCTGCAGCATTCATGCAAGGTCTGTTCCCTGGACTTGGTCAGGGTGGGGAGGAGCTGCACACAGATGGGCTGGGCAAGAAACGAGGGCTGGATGGCTGGAGCTCCCCTAGAGGGGGAGAAGCCCTGACAATCCAGACCAGAGGCTGCCTGTGCAGAGAGGGCTGGCTCCTGGGCTGGTGCTGCCTCCAGGGACCTGGGAGTCTGTCCCTGGAGCCCAGGGAAGGAGGGGACACGCGTGGACCTGGGTGAAGAGCCCAGCTTCTTTCCCTGCATCCTGGCTAAGGGCAACTGTTGTGTCAGCATGGTGGATGGACATCACTACTAACTCTGGTTTTGTGCAGTATGTCTAAGGCTCCAGGAAGGAAGAGAGGCCCAGTTTTCCTGATGTGCTGCTTTAATTCCCTTTTCAAGCTTTTTCAAAGTGCCTCTGTACAAATAATTCTCTTGAAAAGTTCACTAAAGTGTGAGGTACCAAACTCTAAATGTGTGTTACATAAATGCTTCTGGGGATGAATTGGGGTGCACGTTCTTATTTAGAATATCTTTAAACTGCATCTCAAGGAATTAAGATTTTTTCCTAAAATAAAAAAAAATTAATAAAAGAAGCATAAAATTGCTACAAATGTAGCATTGTAGCATTGCAGCTCTAAAAAAGTTTTCAAAGTGCCTTTAAGTGGCTTTTGTAGCTGCATAAAAGTCTCTAGTTTCCTTGATGCTCCAGTCCTGTGCTTGAACTCTGGGAATATGAGACAAATAATTAAGGTTAAAAGCTTGACAGTTTTGGTAGAGCTGTGTAGATGTAAAAAAAGTCAGGACTTGAATCCTGAGAAGTGATATAAACCATTTACTCTACCAACCTTCCATGTCTCTTGTGAAAGCTAAGTGAGAGAGTTTTGCTTGCAGCATCTGGCTGTTTTGTTTCAGTATGCCAGTTTGCTTGGGAAGTCCTCTCTTCTCTGAAAGAAGGCAAGTGGGGAGAGACTGGAAGACAAAGTACTAGCAAAGCAAGTAAACTGTAGATTCCTTCCTCAGATGTTAAGTCAAAATAATAGCCAAAATTAAAAAAAAATTAAAAAAAGAAGAAATAGAAAAATCCAAACCAAAAAACATCCCCTGTGACCCATTCAAATGAGTTTAATATCTTACACTTATTATTTCTCATCAAAAGAGGCTTGGCTCGCTTAAATCTGCTGCTATAGGCAAAAGGTGGAAGTACCTGCAAGTAGCACAATTTCATGGGGGAAACATGCTTTTCAACGACATTGCAGACTATTTTTCTCTATTTTGAGAAAACTCACGACATCATAGATTGCTTGTATGTTGTCCCTGAAAATCAGCCTGATTTGTTTTGGTGTGATGGAGTCAGTTCTCATGAATTGTGAGATAAACAAGGATCATGTTTGCATTCCTTTGTGAAAAGATATCACCTGATGGACTTCTCAAGTGCCCAGTGGAGATGGAGAGGTGGGAACTTCTCTGGCCAATCTCTGCTCACTGCCCAGAAACTGAGAGATACGAGGTCAACAATAAACTGGAGAGTTCTTTTCTTCTCTGCCTGAGCACCTGTTGTGTGTGTTGCTGTGTGTTCCTATTTGCATCACAGTGACAGTTGTACTTTTAAAAGACTGCCGGCGGCAAGTGCTGGTAGGGAACAGGAGGAGTCGGGAAGTGCCGGGTGTCCCTGGAATTCCTAGCTAGGAAAGGCGGGCAGGGCTCTGCTGGATTCCCGGGCTCGGGCTGTGCCGGCTGTCCCTGGATTCCCGGCTCTGCTGGTCCCCGGCTCCGCCCGGGCAGCCGCGCCCGCTGCGCCGCCTCCTGCTCCCTCTGCAGCTCCTGCGGCTCCCTCCCTCCTCGTTCCTCCGCAGGATGCTCACCTGTTAAAAGTGCGGCTTCCTGCCCGCTTCTGGTCATCCTGAACTGTACACGTTCGGAGAGCGGCCCCCAGTTCACCGCTGCTGGTTTTCGCTGCTGCTCTGTGTGACGGGGACAGGAGCGAGAGCCAAAGCTCGGCAGACAAGGGTGCGGTACCCGGGGCTCTCCTGAACGAGTTCCTTTAGCCTTAGGTCCAGATTTTAACAATGAATGACTTGAGGAGATGCCATGAGACGCAATTATCTCAGTTTTTCTTTTAGTTTCCCTTTGATTTAAAGAGAAGCAGTCTGAGCTTTAAGGGTAGTAAAGGGACGTTAAATAAGGACAGGAATATTAAATCAAAAGTATTTTTGTTTGAAGTACCAAAAAGAGAGATGAAAAGAGCAGAAATATTCTCTTTCAAAAATTCATAATTTTCATAAATTTCTATTGGTGAATGTTTTCTCTTTAGTCAAGGAGAAAGACATAATTTTGCTGAAGCCCCCATCTGGAACATAAGAAATATAGATTTATTTCGACTTCTATGTGATTTGTGAGCAAGGTTCAAGGAGGAGACTTGAATTGAGTATACAGGAGAGAAGAAACTTCACAAGGGTCTGCTGGAGGAAAGTGCTCAGACCCCATTTTTCCTTTCTTTCAATGCCTTCATCTCCTGGTCTGACTGGTTGGGATCACTGGTTTGTCTTCTAATATTTAGCTTCTCTTGAAGCAACAGTTGCTGTTCTTTACTTCTTTTCCACTCTATCAACAGAAAATTATCTAATATTACAACTGTGTTGCAAAACCCATTCAGCTATGTGGGTTGCTTATCAGTACTTGTTACACCTTGCAGGTGCCCTTTATATCCTGGCTATTCTCAAAGGGGAATTTTCCCTCCCTTGTGATCATTCTTGATTTTCAGTCCTTTTCTAAGACTTTCAGATTTGCTTCATTTTGTGGAGAAATTGAAAAAAAAATAAATTCTTCTTCTGTCTCCTTGTTTCCAAAAGGAAGACAGCACAGGTAAGTCAGGTGGACCATGATCCAAGCCTTGTATTATTTTCCAGTGCTGAAGTTTCCCATGGGTTGACAGAGAAAACAGAGTACTGGCTGGTGCAGCAGAGCACATGATTTTTTCTTTGTGTTTTGCCTACCACTGTGACCTTCATGTGTTTTTAGAAGCAGGTCAGCCTGTAGTGCCTCTGGCAGCACTTTTCTCTCACCCTTAAATAGCAAGCCAGCAATTACAGAAAGCCATGGTGATTTGAATTGGTAATACAGCCAAAATTCCATAGCCACCCAAGAAAATAAGTTTAAATTACTTTCTGCAACTATCTCATATTTTATTATTGCTTTTGTAAATACGTTTTATGTAATTTCTCATGAGTTAATTCTCATACATGGACACTACATGCCTGATGTCATTTTGCCTATGGTTCTTGAGAACTGGTTGATCAGGTGCTCTCAGGAGCATGTCTGCCATCAGCAGCTAATGTTACCATTTGCACAGAATAGACAAACCATACAGCTACAGCTGAAAAAGGCCAGATTTCTCCAGGTATAATCCTTCTCTATGCAGCAGAATTGTCACTGCCAGTTTTTGCCAGAACTGGTCTCCACTGAGTGTGCCTGTGCACAGTAACACTCTATTTCAGCACGAATTCTGGGGGCATATGTCACTCACACCCAAAGTTCATCATTTGCTTGCACACATACTGTGCCTTATGTTGCCTTCTGAGGTGTTTGCAGAAAACTTGTTCAGTCTTTTGGTGTAAAAGCATCATGCAAGGACAATAGCTTCATTTTAAGGCATTTAAAGCAGGAAAATCCCTTCTTAGGAGAACATTCCAGCTCCTTCTCTCTGTACATGGACATGGTCATGAGCAAAGAATAACAAGGTTGACATGGGTGTTCCTCCAGAATTCACTGTGCCTGGATCCTCTGTGCTGGTTGGATTGTTTTCAGTCTTTCTCCTAATGATCCCATTTAGGTGACCTTCAAGTTACCTCTTTAATTCCAGCTCTATTTGTTGAGCCCTTTTACAGAATCCTTTCTGTAGCCTTTCATTCTCATCTGCTCTTGTCCTCACAGGATGCTGTCAATAGAGACTTTGCCCTGTATTCCTTCTGGAAGCTGGTTTAGGAAGCTGTGGTACCATGTCCTAGGGAAAGAAAATGTACCAGGAAGAGATTTTAACTCTCAGAGTACTCTGTAACAGTATTTGCTCCCATGAGGCATATTGGAAGTGCACACTGAACTCTCCTTATCTAGAGAAATGGGCCAGAACCATTAAAAATTATTTAAAAATATTGAGCTTCAACCATAATGATAAGAATGTACTGCTAGTGGGCTGCAAATTATATTTACCAAATATTTCATGTCCTAAATATTCAGATCAATTGCTTACTACACTTCTCCCTGCTACAGCTGATAAATCCAGTTTGTTTTCTAATTCAGTCAGTAAACTTTATAAAAACATTTGTACAGTTATTAACAGAGGATATTTCTGGTAGCTGGGAAGTGGAACACTAAAAATCTGCCTGTCCATTAAAGATATCTGAGAATTAATTTTACATATGGAGATTTTTATTCCTTTATTGTATGCATTCTCTATATGAAATCCAGAATGACGCTCCCTTCAAAAACAAAGATCTGATCCTAGTTCTTTATTCCCAAATTTTACAGACTCTTCTTTTAGCTTTTCTCAATTCAAAATAAAACCATTCCCATAAAAAAAAAGCATCCTTCATTTCCAGACTCATTTTTTCTGATTTTGCCTCTAAATTATATTTTTCTTGGAACAGGGATGTAATTTTCTTCTTGTGAAAGAGTTAGTTTGGATGTCAGAGAAGTCTGCCCTGCCACCTGTGCTGCCTCCTGCTGTACAGCATTACGTTTGCAGGATGGTCCTCACTGCATGTGGTTCCAAAATGTGAAAAGTTATCAGTTTCCTTCAGTTATTTTCCAAATGCTGGAGATAATCACTCTCCCATGTCTTCTGTGCATTTTTATTTCCCATTTCCAGAAATTTGCTTTGTGAGGTATCTTCTGAAGTTCTTTGCTGTGTGGTAACTCTGTTTTTCAGTTTCCTTTATCACAGGTGCTTCTCACTGGGTGTTTTCATTCTCTGCTGAAGGAGCCAAGAGCCTGACAGCCTTTCCCACAAGAAAGCCTCTCCCTTTAGCCATCTGCTCTCACTGTGAATCTGTGCTGCCCGGGTAAGGGATCTGTCACATCTGACTTACCTCACACACAGACACATAGCAGTGAAACATTAAAAGAGCTCTTCCTCTCCTGGACTTGCAGCAATTCCTTTTCTTTTGGAAGGGGGGATTTCCAAGCCTTGTTTCTGCAGGGGCTGTGGTGCTGCTGGCACCAGCTCTCTGAGATGGCAGGGATGCTGAGCCTGTGGCAGGGATGCTGAGCCTGTGACAGGGATGCTGGGCCTGTGGCAGGGATGCTGATCCTGATGCAGGGATGCTGATCCTGATGCAGGGATGCTGGGCCTGATGCAGGGATGCTGGGCCTGATGCAGGGATGCTGAGCCTGTGACAGGGATGCTGATCCTGTGGCAGGGATGCTGATCCTGATGCAGGGANTGAGCCTGATGCAGGGATGCTGGATCTGTGGCAGGGATGCTGAGCCTGATGCAGGGATGCTGAGCCTGTGACAGGGATGCTGAGCCTGTGACAGGGATGCTGAGCCTGTGACAGGGATGCTGAGCCTGTGACAGGGATGCTGAGCCTGTGACAGGGATGCTGAGCCTGTGACAGGGATGCTGAGCCTGTGACAGGGATGCTGAGCCTGTGACAGGGATGCTGAGCCTGTGACAGGGATGCTGAGCCTGTGACAGGGATGCTGAGCCTGTGACAGGGATGCTGAGCCTGTGACAGGGATGCTGAGCCTGTGACAGGGATGCTGAGCCTGTGACAGGGATGCTGAGCCTGTGACAGGGATGCTGAGCCTGTGACAGGGATGCTGAGCCTGTGACAGGGATGCTGAGCCTGTGACAGGGATGCTGAGCCTGTGACAGGGATGCTGAGCCTGTGACAGGGATGCTGAGCCTGTGACAGGGATGCTGAGCCTGTGACAGGGATGCTGAGCCTGTGACAGGGATGCTGAGCCTGTGACAGGGATGCTGAGCCTGTGACAGGGATGCTGAGCCTGTGACAGGGATGCTGAGCCTGTGACAGGGATGCTGAGCCTGTGACAGGGATGCTGAGCCTGTGACAGGGATGCTGAGCCTGTGACAGGGATGCTGAGCCTGTGACAGGGATGCTGAGCCTGTGACAGGGATGCTGAGCCTGTGACAGGGATGCTGAGCCTGTGACAGGGATGCTGAGCCTGTGACAGGGATGCTGAGCCTGTGACAGGGATGCTGAGCCTGTGACAGGGATGCTGAGCCTGTGACAGGGATGCTGAGCCTGTGACAGGGATGCTGAGCCTGTGACAGGGATGCTGAGCCTGTGACAGGGATGCTGAGCCTGTGACAGGGATGCTGAGCCTGTGACAGGGATGCTGAGCCTGTGACAGGGATGCTGAGCCTGTGACAGGGATGCTGAGCCTGTGACAGGGATGCTGAGCCTGTGACAGGGATGCTGAGCCTGTGACAGGGATGCTGAGCCTGTGACAGGGATGCTGAGCCTGTGGCAGGGATGCTGAGCTGGCAGGGATGCTGGGCCTGTGGCAGGGATCAGTCCCTCCATGTCCTCCAAGCCCCTCTCCCCTGCAGCTCCCCTGGTGATGAGCCCATCACACCAAGCCCAGCCCTTGGGTCACTTGGGGCTGGCCCTGCTGTTGTGGGAAAAGAAGTGAGAAACCAGCTGTGGCCTTTGAGTGCTCACAGTGTGCAGGTGCTGCTCACCTTCCCAGTCCTGAGACTTGCTGGATTTTTTAAGTGGCTCACTGATGAGTGTAAAAACAATTCTTGTATTGTTTAGTTAAAAGTCTGGTGGTGTGCAGAATAGTTATGGGTGCAGTGTGTGTGGACCAGAGGAAAATGCTTTAATAGGTTACAGAGCTGTACAGAGAGGAGAATGAGTTCAGCAGCATTTAATTAACAGCAAAAGTTGAAGCCCATAAAAAGAAATACAGCTTGTCTACAAGGCTTCTTTGTAAGTTACAGCACTTTATATGTTGTAATAGGGAAGGCTTTTAGAAAGCTAATTAAAAATTAATCTGTAACAATATTTTTGGAAGGGCTTGGAAATGTTTGAGTGCTAAGATTATTGAAGATGTGCTGGAAGAAGAAAATAATTTTAAGGAAATTATTTTTTTCAGGCATTCCTCAGGGACTGCTCTGTTGAAATGTTGAAGCCCTGTAGTGTGGTTTTCCTGAGCATGGTGTAATAGACTTACATGGCATCACAGCCCAGTCTTAATCTGAGAAATTAAAATGCACAATCAAAAAGTGAAAAATATTTCTTGTGTAAATCTTACACAGTCATGCTGATGAAGCACTTTGGATTTTTTTTCTCTGAGAATGTTTTTCTTCCTACTTCCATCACTACTGATTTCTCTGTGAATACAGTGAGACACACTGAGCTGGAGCTGTGGGACACACAGAGGAATAGCAGTGTGTGATTTTCCCTGTTTGCAGATAAATGTACAGGCTCTGATAAGAACTCTCTGCTGGAGTGAGATAATTAGCTGCAGCCAAGGTGAAGGTTTGATGGAGCACTTGCTGGGGATTTGCAGAATAGTCTGACTCTCTCTGTCCCTGATAACAGACAAAACATTTCTCAAGGAGAGCAAACTGAGGGAAAAGGTTACTGGATTTTTTTTGGATCAGAAACTTGATGGTCTCTTTCCTGAGCCCAGCTGTTCTTTTGGTCTCCACAATATTCTGAGAATCTTAAGTTGTATAAACATGCATCTCTGTCTAATAATTTAAGACCTGAAGTCAGATAACGTGTTTTGCCAGTGGGTAGGGTTAGAGACACAGACAGCAGCCTAAGGAATGATTTACTATCTGTAAGTATAGTAACCATACATATGAGCATAATTTACTATAATGTAAAATTGCAAAGAATCACAAAAGGATAAACTAAGCAATGCACCTAATCATTTCCACAAAAGAATGCTTATTGTGATTAAGAAAAACCCATCACCAGTTACCCTGATACCTTAGCATCATCCAAATCTGCACATCAGCTGTGGGGGGAAGCTGTCACAGCAAAGGATTCTAGAACCACACCCAGTAACTGGGAAACCTGCATCCACCTGGCAGGACACAAGGCTCCCCCAAATTTGCTGTGACAGTCTCCCAGATTTTATATTGCAAAACAAACAAGCTGACAAATTTTCTCATTTCATTCTTCTATTGGCATTCTTGCAAACCTTGGCCAGGGTTCAAGGAGGTACCAAAGAAGTTGTCTTTGATACTATATTCTCCTAAAAACCAGCCTTATCCAATTTCTAGATAGGGAGTGGTTAATACATGTTTTGCCAATAAATGAACACATATAACAATACTTTGTTAATGACTGAATATATATATATAAAATGTGGTTGGAAGGTTCACCTAGAGGTCAGCTTTTGCTCATGGCCTGTTGTTCAGGCCTTACTACTTCATAGCATCACTAGGTTTTCCATAATTTGGTACTCTGATTATAACAAAGCAGTCCTTCCTTGCTTTCCATGACCCTCAGGAAGTTAAGGCCACTCCACAATCCACCTCCACAATGCATTTTCAAAATTAAGAGGTGCAATGCTGCAGAGGCTAAAATATGGTGCAGAATCAAATGCAGCTGGATGAGAGCAATAGCACAGCTTTTTTTATATTCAATAAGCAATGTGGCCATAAAACCAGCCAGAAAGATGAGCTATCCACCCTGCCCTCCAGCTCTGGGTTGTGGGAGCCTCAGTGGGGGCTGCTCATGCCATGCAGCAGCTGCACAGCTGTCTTGTCCTGCAGCTACATCTGGGGCAGAGGGAGAGACCTGGAAATACCATCCAGCTCCAGCTGTGGCCATTCTGTGGGCAGTGCAGGGCTGGAGTCTCCTTTGTGTGGAAGGCAGCAGGCAGCTAACAGGGGAGATGTGGAAAGATGGGCTGACACCACCAGGTGTGACAAGAGGGAAGAACTGACATGGAGGAGGAACACTTATTACCTGGGAAATGCTGTTTGCTTGTCAAATGAACAAAATCAATACTGTAGGGGTTTCATTAAGTTTGTTTTTGACAAGAACCTTTACTCAGATGAAACTGTTATTCCTACTGGCTGCTTCACAATAATATTCATGACTGCATCAAAAGCCTGTGTCTGGAGATGCATGGAATCTAAATACGAGTGGCACATTTTCACAATGGCAAATCATTAGATCTTATTGGAATTAATTTGTTTACAGACTACTAGGGTGGCACCTGTCACTGTGATCAACATTTGATTGTCATCTCTGGGAAAAATATAGTTTATTCATCTCAGAGCAAGGGAGAAAATTGTAGAATTGAGTTTTCTTCAGGTGCAAATAAATAAAGAGATCAAATTAAACTCCATGGCTGACAGGAACATTAAAGAGTCCTGTAGCACCTTCTTCTGCCTCCCTTTATCTCTGTGGCTGTCACCATGATGGGAAACAGGTTATTTAAATGAACATGATATTTGGATTGTCTTTGCAGTGAGTCTACAGTGTGTTTATTATTGTCTTCTAAGATGTTTTCCTTTTCCTACAGAGTGATTTTGGACATGGTGCTTTTTTACTGACTACCCAACAGCTTTGAAGAATCACCACTTTTTGCCAACAGGTTTAAAGGTGAAGATTCCCAAAACAAGTTAGTCTAGATGTCTCTTCTGTTCTGTTGATAAAAGACCTGGCACTAAACAAACCAGGAACAGATCCTGCCCAGCCTCCTCTGCCAGAGGCCAGCTGGAGCTCCAGAGGGAGAAAGTCACTGTTACTGAATGGAATAGGCTGACCAGCTTATGCAAGTATGGTGACTAATGTGTTGGTGGTTTTATTTTGTTAAAATGGATATCCATGTCTGATATAGTGTGCCTTCTGCCACCCAGAGCTAATTTAAATGAGGCCAAGAAGCAAAATTAGGATTTTCCCTGATCAAAGTAAAACTCGAACCTTAAAGAGAGTTCTAAGAGGCAGGAGATATTTTGTTGATTTCTGTGGTGCATGATGAAAGTTGTGGGTGTTTTTCTATTGAAAAGAACCCCAACTAAATCTGTGTGCATTTTATTTTCTAAACCACTTTGTTTTCTAAACCACTTGCTAGTATTATTTCAACATGAAGTTAAAGGCCCCCCTTTATTTTAAGGAAGGTGATTTTAAGGACTCAGGCAGAGGTGAGAGGTGTTGTTAGAAATGCTGCAGTCAAGCTGGAGGAGGAGAGACTGACTTCATTCTTCTTTTAAGTCCCTGGATAAAACAAACTCCTGGACTCATGGGTTTATGCCACATCAAGCCTGCAGCAGCCTGTGCTGGTCTTGCTGCCAACACTGACCACCCTGCTGAGCTTGCAGTGGGTGGAGAATTGGAAATGGGGCTGACAGGGTTGTGATTCCAGGTACCAGTGGGGAGCTGAGCTGCTCCCAGCTGCCCAACTTGCCTGTGGCACTTTGCAGAGAAGGGAGAAGAGATTTCAGGGCTCAGATGTCTGGATGCCTGCCCCCAGTTCACCCCTTGCAAACCCACCCAAACTCTTACATCACCAAACCTGCAACAGAGCCAGGGTGGGCCCAGGTCTGTGCTGATGGAGAACAAGTTCACCCTCTTTACACCAGAGACATCCCATGGCCTGCAAAACCTCTGCTGCCACTGCTCACAGCCCATCTCAGCTAATAAAGGTGAGTTTTCCAAGGCTCAGATTTCATCTCTAGCTGAAGCTTGAAAGGTCTTGCTGAATACTTGCAGGAATTAATTAATATAAGCACTAAATGCAGATGAAGGTTGTGGTCCCTGAAACAGGCTGGTGTTTTTCTCCTGTGATTCCAGCTGAGCCAAATGGTACAAGAACACACCTATATAATGCTGTGCAGCTCTTCAGCTGCCAGAAAGGTGATTTTTTTGGTTTGTTTTACTGTTGCCATTCTGTGTAAATACAAATGCTTTCTATCAGGTTTCTTCACAGCACCAAATGTCTTTCTTGTCAGTGTGAATTACTCTGGCAACAGGAGGACCCAGCTAAGAGGAAGTTCTGCAAAACAGTAATTAATTAGTCCAATTGAATCAAGGTGGGGCTTAATAGCCTGCAGATCTGGTAATGGTGTGCAGAGTGGACACAACTGATGATTGTAGTACTTGAGAGTCAAGGTAGCAGTGCCAGACTTGCTGGTGTGTGTCTTGGGGGTGCTTGTCTCTATTATTGCCTCTATTACCCTATAAATTCTTGGGACTGGATTTTGAGAGCTCTCTGGGTTTCCTGTGCCTTACTGAAGCTGCTGGGATTTACTGAGGATGTGGCAGTCTTGGTCCATCCAGGGCCATCCCATGCATCCCAGGAGAAGGTAGGAGGGTATTTGTGTGACTTCCCCATTGTTCCCAGTCTGAGGATTTTTGTGACTCTTTCCTGCTCTTTGTTTTAAGCTGTCCATGCTTAGATCCAGTTCTCTGGGCATAGGAGGGAATCAAGGGGCTGTTTGTGTGCACACACAGCCATGTATTTATGCATGCACACAAAGCTGGGTGTCAGTATGTGTGAACACAGAGTGTCCACGGATTTTTGGTCACTTGAAGTTCTGAAAGGTCTTCTGGCACAACCCTGTAATGAATGAAAAATCCCATTTTGCCTGTGAGCTACCCAACTTACTCACAGGCACAGGGGTAGAAGGTGTGCTTAGCCAAAATGAGAGTGCTGAGGGGGCTTTGAGAGTGTGCCTGGATCAATGTGTGCTCCACATTGAACCATATTCACTTCAAGCAGAGTTTGCACTGTGTGTGAGCCGAGTAGAAAGACATGATGAAGCTCCTGTTCCTGTCCCTGTCACCTTTCCTAGGTCAGGAGCTCATGCCAGTGGCAAAGGTACAAATCTACAAAGCATTGTAGATTTAGCCTTTAACTTGTGCAAGGTGGGACTTGGCAACCATCCAGCCCTTCTGGGGGTCATGTCAACATGTTTGTGCACTACATAGGAGAATGAATCTCTGTGGGATTGCTTAAGCATTGTTGCAATGAAAATATCAAATTATAATTACACAAACAAGTGTAAAAATGCATAGATATTTTTTCACTTGGAATTAGAGCTCAGTAGAGCTCCTGTCTTCAGTATGCACATCATGCAACTGTTACACAGACCAGTCTTTCTGTGGAGATGAGAGGGAAAACGAATATTCAACAATTGTTTTAATTAAGCTGATGTTACTGTGAAATCTCTCTTTTCTCTTTGGCTTATTCTTTGAAATGCAAATTTCTGAAAAGCAGAGAAATCAAGTAATGACAATCAATCTTTTTCTCTGGAATAGGAGAACTTTAAAAAAATATATGTTTTTTTTATATCCCTGTTCCCTTTATAATTTTTCTTTTCTGTGGAAATGCTGATAATATTTGTGGGGGAATGGTGTACAAAAGTGTGCAAGTGTGGAAGTAAAGCCATTGAAACAGGATTAGAGGAACACCAACTACAGGAAGACATCTAATCTTTCTTCTGTCACCTCACCAAATGCTTAAAGTTTCTTTTCCTCTCAGGATCTCCAACTAGCCACCCAAAGACTTCACCTTGTTGTCAGCCTCAATAAATGCACTGCACTCCTGAGTTTAGAGCTCTCTGCTCAGAGCCCCCTTTCCCTGCCAGGCCTGTAGGGAGGAGCAGGGAAACCAGATGATGTCTGAAAAGGAAAGTTTGCTCAACTCTGATTTGTCCTTCATACTGAGGAGAAATGGATATAAAAACTTGGATCTTTGTCTCCTTCTGTCTGATTAATTTCCTGTTACCAGTAAATGTTGAAATCTAAATGATACTTGGTCTTACCTAATAAGCTTATGCTAGAGAAGATGAAGTCTATATTTTTATTGTCCCAGAGATTTCAGGAGATGTCCATACACAATGGAAACATAATAATTGCAGTTGTTAGTACAGAGGTAATCAGTATTTGAACTAATGAACTTTCAGTAATGTATTATACAGTGGGACTCAAATCTGCCACAATTTGTCATCCTGAAAGAGAAAAATGTACAAGACTTTTTTTCTTTTTCATAATATATATAGAAAATATGGGCCAAAATGGTGGTTAAAAGGTGTTTTTTGTCATCATAGGATCATTGCCTGGAGTATTGTGATACAGAATAAAGATACATGTGCCATTAGTAATGCCTTGAGAAGGAACTCTCTGTTTATGAGGAAAAAATGGCCATTTTGGATGGTCCATGTGCAGAGGTTGTTTTTGGAAGAATTGTTACTGGGTTTAGGTGCTGGGGAACAAGTCATCTTTTTGTATCCAAGGCCAGTCTGTTGTAATGCAAAATGTTCCTTAAAAGGAAGCATTTCACAGTGCCTTCTCAGTGTGATAGCATTGCTCCTGGAAAACAAACATATGGGTGTTGCATAGCCTGCTGTCAGAGGAAAGGAGAGAGCAGGAGTGTGAGGAGAGATTTTCAGGAGGTGCTGTGGTTTAGGCCCTGGAGATCCAAGGGGATGTCATGAGTGGTGTTAGCATCTTGGATTATAAGCCTCTTAGGACAGCCACACTTCATTGCAGGAGAACACAAACCCCCTGGGCTCTAAATCTTTTCACAAAAAATATGTTAGTGAGGGGGAAGAAAGAGAGGCAGGGAATTAGATGGCTATTTTCTGGTGTGCAGAAAAATCTACAGGTTTTGTTTATCCAGTGTGAACTGAACTGTACTGTTCTGCTGAGACATAAAGGTTTGTGACCTAGATCAGGTTATATACTGCTTGCTGTTCCTTCAAGGCACAGCTTTATAGAAAAGAAAGAGTTTGGAAAGCCAACTGGAGACTTTGCTCTTGTGAAGAAGTTTCTGTTCCTTTCCACCATCCAGGCAAACCCTGTACCAGGCAGCTGGAGTGCCCACCCTTCTGTTCTGTGTGCAGACATTGTGAGCTGGGGCCAAGTACTGAGGGAATTTAACTGCAAGCATGATATTGGCTGTAGCTGCAATCATCCACCCACTCAGCCACCAAAAGGACATTTTTGCTTCTGGATTTGATGGAGCCTGTATCTGTCTCTTGCTACCCAGAAATGGGGGAGTGAAGGGTTTTTCCTGCCTGTCATTTCCCTCCCTCCACTTTCACTGGACAGGGGGATTTTCTGGAACAAAAAGAACATGGAGTTTCCTTCTTCACTCTGTGTTTTTGTTGTGTTTATGACTTCTCCACCTTTCCTAGGTCGGGGTCCATTTAGGGATAGGCATGGCTTAAGTATTGTACCACAGAATTCAAACCAAGAGCCAACTCCAATCCTTGTAGGCAAAAGTCAGCACAGAACTGGTTACTCAATAATGACAGAAAGCAGAAGTCTTGTTTTGTCATTAAAACCATGGTTAAAGATTTCAGCCCAAATCTCTTTGGATAATTACACAGAAATTTCCTTTATTCAGTCTATCACCCAGGACCTCCAGGCACACACCAACAGCCAATTTGTATTTTGTGACAATTAGCAAGTTAAAGTTTATTCTGTTAGAGATGCAGCCTGCCACCTGAGGTATGCTGTGCCTCTCCAAACCTGTTTAACAGTGACACAAATATTGGGTTCATCTGCTATCCATCATTTGTCTTAAATTGCTTGACAGATTAATATGTTCAATTACACATGCTGTGGGGGAAACTATAGTGATTTAAGCCTCTTAAAGATGCAAAAAAAAAAAAAAAAAAAAAAAAAAAAAAAAAAAAAAAAAAAAAAAAAAAAAAAAGATTTAATACCAGGAATCAGAGAATCAGGCTGGAAAAGAGCTCTGAAAGTGAGTCCAACACCACCATGGCACTGAGACCATGGCACTAAATGCTGCTGTCAGGAAGGAAACAGGGAGACCACTAATTTCTGCATAAAAGCAAACAGGTGTAGGACTGTATATTAAGCTAGGAGTGTGTGACCTCAGTCTCCCATGGATTATAGTTTCTCTCAGTTACATGGCTGTTCTCCTGCCTGTGGCTGCTGAAAAGGCTGCTGGGCTTGCAGCACAGGGGGCCCCCTCTGGCCCTCCAGATCCCATTCCTGTAAGCAGCAGTTTTGTGTCTGGGCACAGGGAAATTTAAGAGATGGCTGAACTTTAATTTAAGTTATTCCTCTAAGTTGTTTGGACTTTGAGATGAAGTCTTTGTTTTGCAGATTGCTTTGTTAGCCTGGGTGCCTTGCATTGCAGCCAGCATTTTTCTACCAATGTTGGAAGTGCAGGAGCTCCCTTACCTGAGAAAACTCTGTTGTTCTTTGTGTGATAACAACCTAGGAGAAAGAGAATTTGCCTAAAAATTAATTTCTGCCTTGATGTGCACAGAGCAAATGGGAACATTTTTTCCCCAGGAACCAAGTGAGTTCAGTCTTGAGCACAAGGAGCCTGTGTTCTGCAAAGCTCAGGACAGTTGGGGTGCTGTGCCACTGTGATTGTACTAATGCAGCAGCTACAGAGCTGTGTTTAATGCCAAATCATGTAAGGTATAGCTGAACATTTCAAACCCCTGTGAAGTTCCTACAGCACTTCTAAACTCCCCAGACTGTACAACTGCTCTTAAAAATTTTGAGAACTGGTGTTCTGGAATTTGCAGTGTGTTGGTTTTTTGGTTGGTGGGTTTATTGTGGCTTTTTATAATGAGCCATAGAATGGCTGCAGCTAGTTTAATGGGTGTGTGCCTCCTGTGAATTTCTACTCCTAGAACAGGAGAGAAGGAATCCCAAGTTTCTCCTTAGTACTTTGGAATGCCATTAGTTTCCCTCTCAGACTTCAGGGAGCCATTTAAAGCCTGAAGACATTCTAGCATCATTTCTACAAAGCTGGTAGCAGAAGTCAGCTGAGACTTGAGCACAGTGAGCAGCATCTAGAAAGGTGTTATTCTTTCTATTCGTGTTGGTAAGCCTGAAAATGTGTCCTGAATTATTTTGCTCTTGTTGCTTATCATCCATTTGCCATGAATTTTGCCTTGATGCAAAACAGCAGAGCTTCTCCTCAGCCTTTCAAATTCAGCTGTGCAGAGAATAAAGGCTTCTCCAGGGTTTGACACAGCATTGAGGTTCAGCTCAGTGCTCACCTGTCCTTTCAAGGTTTATCTGGTGCTATGGCTGCAAAACAAGGAGTCAAGGGAAAAAACAGCACTAAGTGGCTTCTTATGTTAATTCATCAAATTTCTCCAGATGTTTGGACAACATTCTGATTTCTAAAATTTTGTATCAGAACCTAAATTATCTAAGTGCTCAAAAAGCCTTTTTAATGACATTAGAGCAAAATTATTTCTTCTCATGGAAGTTTCCAAGATATTTTCTTTTTAGTCTCTTTTTGGAATGCAAACACACTTTGAATTCTATGGGTTTCCTCTGGGAGGAGGAAGCTCCTTTTCAGTCAATTCTACAGAGAATTGGTTCTACTCCTCTTGGAGCCTTGGCTCCAGCTCCCTTTTGTCACAGATGCAGACATGAAAGCAAAATTTGTAGAGATAAATTCATTACTTTGGGCTCCTCTAATTCTTAAAGGAAATCTTCCCTGTCCCTTGCATCCACTTCCCCAACCCTAGTGAAATTAAAGCTCTTTGTAAGTAGAGTCTTTAGCTTGCTGGCCTTTTCCCTCTGTGCTGGAGGAGGAGACAGGCTGAACCACCTTTAGGCTCCCTTGTTTCTGTCTGGAAAGCTCTCTGTAGGTTTGTAAATGACTGGGCACGAGCCAAAAGCACAAATATACTTGACCAAGATCGAGAGGGTCTTGAAAGTAATGTTCTGGAAAAAATGATTTGCTGCACTCCTAACGCCCATCATATCCCAGGTAACAGTATGCCATCATGATTTCCCCTTCTTAACACCTTTTCAAGAGAATCCCTGGGCTAATCATTCAGAGGTAATGAGCAGAATGTTGGTAGTCATAGAAACTGTGCTTAAATCTCTGTGTTTTGCACAAACTCCAGGGTATGGCTAATTACACAAGAGATGGAAATCTGTTTCAGCCCTGTATGAAACACTGCTATTTCATTATCTTTAAGCAACTCTGTTCCTTAGCTGGGCTTGTTGGTAATGAAGCTAAGGGGAAATTCTGAATGCAGTGCTTGCTGTCTGCTGGCAAAGGGCTCCTTGAATAAAGCAAGGCTAGTTCCAAAGTTGTACCAGGTTGTGCAGGCCTTGGTGTGTTTGAGTTTTGAGGCTTCCCAGCAAGAATTCCTGAGAGCCCTCTGTGCACTTGTTCCTGTGCTCAGGAAGTTCATCACAGCAGAAGTGGTTACCTTGAGGTTTCCACTTCTGCAATTTGTGTGAATCCCTTTCTGTCCTTTTGTTCTGCACCTTGAGCAATTGAAAGGCAGACTTGCCTTGAATAAGAGGTTGAACTGCAAGGCATCCAAAGGACTAACACATTTTTCTGTGATCCTGTAAAAATGAGGCAAGGGATGTGTTACTTCAGGTCGTGCAACAAACCTGTGTTCAAGCCAGGAATGTGTATCCTCTAATTTCAAACTATTGTGCATATTGCTCTTCTGGCAGAACAATATTTCCCTGATGAGACTCGTTTAAGAATATTCATGATTTAATAATAAGCAACTTCTTGCTCTCACTTGTAAAAAACCACAAGGGGTTAGGGAAGAATTCTTAAACCTTAATACTTCCAGAGCATCCTAAAGAAGTGATGCTTTTAAGCCCTGTGATTTGCCATGTGGCTTTTGTTGTGGAATTGTGTCTGTGTGGAGTGGGAGCCTCACACTGTGTTCTAAGAGGGGCTTTCTTTTCTCCAAAGATAATTTCCTTCAGAAAGAGTAATGGTTAAGGTATCTGCATTCCTGGGAGTTCCATTTCAAAAGAGAAATAGTAAGTATATTCAAATGCTAATATTTTCTGTCATGATCCATATGTTGGTTCCCTCTAATGGTGCCAAGGAAGGTTTTATTAGCAGGCAGAAGCCTTTTCCTGTGGTTCATGGTGTAGCTGTTATCTCTCAACTGTTGTTGCTGAATTTCAGCCTGAATGGATTCTTCTTGCTGTTATTGCAAATCCTACAAGGTGTTAGAGGGGATGTAGGATTATTTTTTGCTGTATTAAGATATTTCATGAAATATATCTCCATGAATCTGGCTTAATAATTATGAATATTATTAAAATTTATTAAGAAATCTGGTAATAAAACTGCAACAACTCCAAGGCTTGGAGGAACAGAGAGGAACCCAACAAAACCCCACCTGTATTGACTTAATTAACAAATTCTTATTATCACGTTCCTGCAGATGATTCTCATAAACTGCATTTGCTCATTTCCTCAATAGTACAAAATGGGTGTGTTTACACTGCCCAACCCCTTTTAGCTGGTGTAATAGTTCTTACCTCACCTTCTGTGCTGATCAGGCCCAAGAAGTATGAAACAGGTTTGCTTTTTCCATCTTGGCAGAGCCCTTAGATGCTTTACAGTGTACCCTAAACTACAACAAAAATACATCAGCAGTTCTACAGATTAAAAGAAACTGAAAGAAGTAAGTTATTTACTTGCTACAGCTCTGTGATCAGAGCTCTGCAATCCTTGGAGCATTTTCTTGCCTCTAGCAAAGGTCTCAGTCCTGGAAAGAGAGAGGTGCCATGCCCAGGAGTAAGGCTGTTGGCAGGAGAGGTGGTGGGAAATCTGGCTCTCCTCTCTTGTGCAAGAGCAGGGACAGGTCAGGAACCACCCTGTGCCTCAACACACCCCCCTCAGTTTTGCTGCAGGGCTTTGAGCTTGCTGGTGTATTTATAAATCCAACATTTTTAAATCCAGCACAGGTCAGGCTCTCTGAAGGCACCCATTGCCTCTTCAGCCACATCCTCCTGCAAGCACTTTTGCACCTGATTAGCTTAAAATCTTTGAATAGTTGTGCTTGCAAGATTGCTAAATTTCTCCCCTGGGCCACCATGCTGGCAGCTGGAAAGCACTGAAACCCCTGCATGCAGGAAGGATATGTTCTGCAGAGAGCATAAATTTTGGGCTGAGACACAGGCAGCTAATCTGGATGAAAACACAGAGCATGGACAGTTAGACATTAATAAGTTATTCAAGATCTTTTTTATTTCTTCATCTTGACAGAAATTGTTTAGGTTAAAGCCTTCTGTGGATCTAAGCACTATGAGGTGACCTGGACCTTTCTGACCTCATGGTTTTACTGTAGGGAAAATGCTGAAGGAATGGCAGGTATAAGCTGTGAAGCTGGCAAAGCTATACACAGCTGCACAGTTCCTAAAGTAAGCCTTACTCTTGTGTCAGGAGGGAGAGCAAGGCTTGAGGTTCTGAGGTTCCTTTTTCATTTTTTTAATCCCCAACAATTTACTTCAATAGATTTGAATCCTGAAGGGAGTAGAGAGGGGCAGTAGGGTGTTGCTGTGGGTTGGGAGGGTGGTGGTGTTCATGGGTTTTTAATTTTCTTTTATTGCTTGAAAGGTGTTGTGTGTGTTTTCAGTTATCCCAATTTACTAGGAGGTGCTAAACTGTTCCTATGGCATCTATGAAATGCTAATGCTGAGATATTTGTAAAGAAAATTGGCTAGATGTAAGTAGCTAGCCAATATAAAACTATTAAAAAGAACAAAACCCCTCCTTTTCTCACAGTTTGACAAGCAAGGCAGACCTCTGCATCCAGAAATGGGACATACCCAAAGTCTGAGATGGAACCCCAAGATGTTTGCACCCTCTGCAGCTTGGCTTGACTGCAAGGTTTACACAGGATTGTTGGTCTTTGGTATATTTAATGAGCTCTGGAAAATCAGACTGTGTAAGAACAGCCTGGAAAGGTTAGGCAGCTGACATTTTGGGATGCAGCAAATAACACAAATTGATAATGTCAAGGAGCTGGTGCAAACAGCCTTTTGAGAGCTACAGGTGGGTCCCAGATAATGCTGCAGGAACTGGCACCTTCAATTTAAAAAATATGTTTTGGGTAGCAGTATTATTTCCTGTTTGCCTCTGAGACTCACCTGAAATGTCAGACAGGGATGGTGATATTTCACATGGCATTTTTCCTCCCACGTCTTTTCAGGGGTTGTAGAGATCTTCCCAGAGGACAGCCTGTATTCCCTTCCTTCCCGTGTTTGTGAGCAGGAGATGCTTGCAGAGTACAGGCTGGGTCTTTGGGCTCCTAACCCACCCTGCAGCACTTGTGCTGATCCTGCTCATGCTGAGGAATGAGCAAGGAGCTGAGGCAGCTGAGATGCTCCACCTCACTGAACACTTGTGCTGCAGGGCAGGGCAGCCAGCTCATACAATTAAACGTGGTCAACACCAGCACATCCAAGAAAAATAGCTTTTATAAGATCCAGTGCTATCAAAGTCAGACAGACACCACTTCCTTAAGCTATACCATATGGTTCTGTAATATAATTTTGGTCTTGGAAAGTGGTAGCTGAAAACTGGCAGCCTTTGATGTAACTGGATTCTAAGATTTGGGGATAATTCTGTCGGTGAGGAGTGGATTCCTCTCTGCCCATGCAAGGGTATTTCCTAGAAGCTGCTAGAGACAGGGTGGGGCAGGAGACTTAGTCAAGCAACATTAAGTGATGGATGGAAGATGTGTTAACAAAAGTGATCTCACTTTAGTGAGTCAGATTCACCCCCCTTGGAGCCAGACTGCTGAATGCTTATAGCATGGGGGCAATTCTGCTGCTCCTCCTGGGGCACCCACTGGGGGCTGCTTTTGATTAGAGAACTCCAAAGCCCTGCAGACATTGGGTCCTTGTGGCAAATGTCAGGTGAGCTTACATCAGGAAAGGCCCTGGTGCTTCCCAGGGCTGCTGGATTTTCTCAAAGCTGCAGCTGATATGGCCTGGCTGAGCAGTACCTCACTGTGGGTCTGGGGTTGAAGTTGCTGTTGAGTTTTAAAGGTTATGGCTCAGTAACTGAAGCCACCAGTTTTTGTAACTGATTTAAGGTGCATCAGATGAAAGAGATTGCTTTAATGTCTGTCAGTGCTTGTAATTGCAAATTTTGCCAGTTGCTGTGTTCAAATGGCTGTGGCCAAATGCACTTCCACAGCAGAGGCAGTGTCCTGGCCTTGCACTTTTAAACCATCTTGTCAATTAAGCTCACTGGATCACATGGACTGCATGCATATGTGAATGCCAGAAACATGGGCATATGCCCTTTTTATACCAAATAAAAAATTACCCTTATATTTTTATAACTCTGATAGCTGCATACCTACCATGTAAATGCTCTTATGTGCTGCTGGGATGTCAATAAATTAGATTTTGCTCCTGGCATTCTGTGGGAGAGTATCCTGGATTCGTGAAAAAACTGAGCTTTGATTATGAACTTGAAAAAGGAGGAATTAAACTTCTGCTTGTGACATGGCTTTACAAAAAAATTTAGTTTTGATTTTAGATGGCTGCAATAATCTTGTTTACCAGGTGTTATAGACTTGTGACTATTTGAATATCAGTTAAAAATACAATGGAAAGACTTAAAGCTCTCCAAGAGGTGTTTAAATCAGATTCATTAATTCTCTTCCCTGATAGAGAGCAGCAATCTCTTGAGTATGTGACATTTGTTTCCCATGCTATTTGTTATAGCAGAGCCCCAGACATACCAGAAAATGCAAGTGTCCTTGCAGATCCATGTATTAGTGCAGGATCTTTATAAATTGTATGTTTGTTAGCACCTTTGGAAAATATTTCCTTGATTCTGGCAGTGATGTGTGAAACCCAAAATGGATTATCTTCACAGGAAGCTCCACATCAGGAGGAGTGCCTTGGCCCCACAAGTAAAAGAACATTTTTCCAGACTTATCCTTTTTCCTTTCTGGGTCTGTAGTCAGTCCCTTCCACCTGAGTCATACTGATACATCACTTTAATGGTGATTTTGAAAACTCCTTTTGCCCTGGCACTACAAGGTTTTAGGAGCACAAAGTTTACCAAGGTGTGTATTATATGGGTTACTTTTCATGTGCTGAAGTTCAAAAGCTTTTCCTCAATGAGAGTCTGTTGTGCAAGAATTATAATAATGCTTTTTTAAGGAAGCCAATCCTTGCTCCTGGTTCATACAAGGAGACACTTTGATGTTCTTGTAAACAACCTCTTTTTGTTATTACAGGCAAGATGTGGTGGTGACTCACCTAGCACCTAGGCTGAAATATGGAATAGTAATGAGTTCAATAGATTGTCAAATGAAATAATTTTACTTTTGTGACAAGACAAAGGGTGTTTTTTTGTTTGCTTGTTTATTTTTGCTACCCAGAGTGCCTGGAATACTCAGAAATTGTGTCTTTGCATCACCTTTATCTGCTCTGGCATTGAAGAGAGGTTACTGGATAACACTCTGTGATGCTCTGCTCCTCTTTAGCAAAGGCAACTGCACCACCTTCTCCTGAAGGCCAGCTTGTTTGCTTGTGTCCTAGTTCCAGCCAGGACAGGGTTAATCTTTTCCAGCAGCTGGGCAGGGGGTGTGGCCAGACCCGAATATTCGGTCTCCCATTGCAAGGGGCAGAGTCAGGAACTCCAATTCCTGTTTTGCTGCTTGGGAAATCACTGTGTGGTGGGGAAGAGCTGGACAGCGTTTTATTGTGATCTTTTACCTTCTGGTTGGCTTTGAAAGTTAGTTCTGCTCTATCAAGTAATGTTTTGAGTCAGGATGATGGAATACCAGATGTGCTCAAACACCTCTTTTAATAAAAATGTTGTGGTGGGACTTTTCTTCTTTAATGTGAGAAAATGAAAAATCTCCCTCTTTTACAGTCACCCTTTATATAAAGTACACACATTCCATACAAGATGTTTTTGACTCTGCTTGTGACAAAATAAATGTGAGAGGTAAAGAAAAAAAGTTGTAGATGTATGAGCAAACATTTGAAACAGTCCATTTGACAAGTGTGAGATAGGATATTTGACATCTAAGGTTTCAGTGCAGCTCTTTTTATGTTTCCCAGGTTCCATCTACCCTTACCTGCCTTGCAGGAGGGACACATGACACAAATACAAAATGCAGCATTTTGGTCCAAACAGTCACAATGTCTGTTCCATCATCAAGCTGAAAAAAAACAACTTTTAGTTGCACAGTCCTGGCACCTGGAAACCTGCCACATTCACACTGTGCAATTCAAGCCACTGTTCTGGGTTGCAGGAGAGCCCTCAAGTGAGAAATGATCCTGCTCCTGTCAGTGCTCAGAGAAGCCACACCTGCCTCCAGAGCCAAGGGTGCTGGAGTGCTCCTGTAGTGGGTCAGGGTCACAGCCCAAGCAGAGCTGTGCTGGGAGCACTTCAAGGAGAAGCACCACAAGACACTTGATTTCTGACCACTGGCAGATGCTTCTGTATCCTGACTTTCAGGTCAAAATGATTGTGTCTCTTGGTTTTTCTCATCTGGGTCAGATGTGGGATGGTAGTAGGATGGACTAAAGGCCAATGCCCATTTCTCTACAGCATCAATGTCAGCACAAAATTGGCCTCTGCTCTATGCAGGCTTCATAGAAAATCCACTGTAATTTGTTCTTAATATCAGGTGCCTGGTGAGGGGCAAAGACAGCTCTCTTTCTCACCCTGACCTCCTCACTCTGTCTAGCAAGAAAAATGGGATATTTGTAGGGGGATAAACTGAGACAGTCTGCTACCCATGAGTAATCCCTCACTGCTTGGTACCACAGCACCTGGCAGGGTGGGACTCAGTCCTGCTGACCTGCCTTGCTCTCCCCATCTTCCCAGGAGCTCCCTTCCTCCTGCCAACCAACCTTCCTCTCTTCAGAACTCCTTAACAGAATCCTTTCAAAACCTTTTCCAAATCTTGTCCAAACCACTCCCAACTCAACAGCATCCTTTTTCTTCAGTAGCAGAGCATCACTAAGCCTGTTTTTCCATAGCTCAGAACAGCCTAGGTTTGGTTACTTTGTTCCTAAGCACATGAAGTTTCCTCTATTCAAGGGCAAAAACTCACAAATTTTTGGAGGGCAGTAAATAATTTCATTTAGGGGGTGTCAGTTGCTGAGCAAGGGTGGAGAAAGTGCAAGATTCTCTGAGGTGCAGGAATTGGTGAAGGATTGTTCTGCCTTGTATTCACTGTAGCTTCATTAAATTAAATGGTTTGGACATAAGTCCATAAATCCCTCAATTCATGGAGGAATCAAGAAAATGTGAACGTGTATTTAATGTGAAGAAGCTAAAATAACTAACTGTTAAGCATGGATAGACAGTATCATGATTTTCAGAGAAACAAATATCTCTTGGTGAGCTACTGTATTTCTCTATAGTGGTTGTCACTCTGGGTTGCTATGGAACTTTGCTTTTCTACATTTCTGCCTTTAACATTTGCTTTTATCCTCACACTTCATGTGGAGCATTTTCCTTCTGTATTGATGCTGACCTTTTCCTTCTCCCTCATTAGCAGAAGCAACAGTTATGCTGCATTTATCCTCTCTAAGTCTGGTGCTTCAATGCTTGGAAACTAAAGTACAGAAAACCTTTAGTCCTGCTGACACTTAATGATATGGTCATTATGCACAATAATACAGTGTAGAAAAGTGGCTTCAAAAAGAAGGGAGCTCTGCTTTTGTTATTAGCAGCTATAATGTGAGCACTTAAAAGAAATGACAGAGGACAGACAAAATAATGTACTCTAAAGAAATCGATCTCCAGAGGAGATGTCAAGGGGCTTGCTGCCCTGTGTTGACATGCCATTAGCTTTACCTGTATAATCCCACAGATGTCCATCCTTTTTTTAACAGAAATAGTGGTGTTTTGTAAGGAGAAATTCAACTAAATTCCTTTCTTTCCGATGTGGACATAGAGTATAATCTGTTGATTGCTGTCTCTCTTGAATAAATCCATTTATATGTTTGGAGACTGTTGTGCTGTTCCCCTCTTCTTTTCCTCTGGACATTAAACAAATTCAGCTCCTTCATCTTTTCCTTACAAATCGCATTTCTGAACCTTTCATCATTAATTTTGCTCCAGTTTGGACTGTGACTTTTCCCCACATTTTTTAAGCGTGATTTCTCCCAGAGTAGACATGTTACTGATTGTGACCCTCCAGTGCTCAGCAGAGGAATAATTACCTTCCTCATTTTGTAAATTACTTTTTTTTTCTCATGTACCTAAAGCAAATCTAACAGTGTAGACTTGAGGAGCCCTCCCCTTCCATCTGAGCACAGTTCATCCCTTTTCTCTCCCACTCTGGTCTGCACTTCTTGAAATCAGTTACAGTTTGTTGCCTTGAGACTGAGCTTGATATATGGGAGCAACACTCTAAATTTTAACCCTGCCCCAAAGCAGGATTAAGTTTTGGGTTGGACTCTTTGGCAGATGATTTCCTAGTCCATCACTCTAGTCAGTAGCATGCAGTAGTTTCAGTAGATCCAAACTTGGCCTTTCTCCTGTCGTAATTAAGGTGACTAATGTGTAATTTTACAGGAGCTTCTCTTTTTCCATTTATTGTATCTTGGTGGGCAGCATCATAGCCATTGCTGTAGGGCCTTTTGCATCCTCCAAAGTTCTTCAAGACTGTCCAGTGTGTTAGCTGTCTTCACTCCTGGATCAATGCCATCCAGCACCTCAGGCAATCAGAGGAGGGAATACAGGCCAGATGGAAGAAAAAAATGTTAAACAGTGCATAGGTGTGTAGCTACTATTCTCTTTCCTTGCAAACAATGAAGCTAAGAGCATATAATCAGCCTTTTCTGGACATAATTCCACTTCTTCCTTCTTCTACTCACTAGCCATGGCAGTAGCCCTTTACAGAAAACTTTACCATGTGAAGAGATGTCCAAATTTTTCCCCCTCTAGCAAAAAACAGTGATTTTTACATTCCATAGATTTTCTTTTCTGAATTAGTATAAACAAAATATGGTGATAAAACTGGAAAAAAAATGAACATTCAGGACTAAGGCTGGCTGAAGAAAAGAATTTGTTGTGATACATCCCGGGTAAAAAAACAAACAAACAAAAAAAATTGTTCCAGGTGCTTCTTCCTTGAACATTTGTGGAAAATGGCCCTTTGGAATGGACAAATATAGAAAAAAAAAAATGGACAAAGAAACTGCCAGGTTCATTTAGATGTAAGGTGTGTGTCTTCTGTTCCTCATCAAGCACACAGGAGTCCTTGAAAATCCTCACAAGAAATCACACAGCAACCTGTGCTTCACCAGCTTGGGGCTGGACACGGGGCCTGAAAGAACTGCCAGAGTTGGGAGCTGGAGGTGTTGCTGCTTTTGTGGCTCTCTTGGTCCCAGCTCTGCCTTAAGAGGCTTTTTGCTCCTGAATCCTTCACAAATCTGACACTCTGGTGAGGATTCAAGGACCCTAAATCCCAGTCCTGCAGCCTGGGAGCCTGAAGGATCTGTAGCCTTTGGGGAGAAGTGAAGTACAAGCTGTGTGAACAAAGGTTAAACTCACTTTTTCAAGCTGTTGTTTTGCCATGAAAAATAGATCAAGCCACTGGAGCTGTCACAAATGTGTTTTGGAAATATGTTATCATTGCTAACTTGCTCCTTCTGGAATTAATACTACTCACTCTGGAGGATTTTTCAGAGGCATGTTCCTGTGGCTTGTAATGTTTGATACTTTTTAAATGGCCCCCTGGGAAATCCCTTTCCCTGGAGATGCAAGGAGAACCTGACAGAGAATATCAAATTGGGACAGTAGCATTGTTTCAAGGAGTAGGACTGGAACACAGCTCAGCTGTGTACAGTGTTATTTCTTTTAAACTGATATGTTTTCCTTGCTCAATAGAAATTATAATTTATCATATGTCTTCAAGCTCAGACCATGCTTTCTAATTTGAATGGGGGAGGGATGGATTTTTACAGACTGAAATCAAAGTCCCACTGAAATCTGTGGCAATTTTTGCTGGCTTCAAAAGGGGTGAGGTTTGGGATGCAGCTGAAAGCAGAGATCCTCCTACACATTTTCAAGTAATGTGCTCTGAATATGCCTGTGTCCATCTGAGATGCATCCAGATGGACACTAAGCATCCAGGCAGCAGCATGCAGATGCCCACTGAGAATGCATGGAGCACGAGGCAATCCCAGGGTGGAGGGGAAGAGCAAGGGTTGTGCTGCAGGCTCCCTCTGATCCTGGACACAGCAGGGGTTTTGTAGCACTGGGCTCTGAGGAGAAAAGAAGCCTCTCTTTTGCATGGTTTCTTGTTCCAAGTCAGTCTCAAGGAGACTTTATCTCTGTCACTTTGGTGTCAATGTTCACACCCTCTTCTCCCACTGACAAGTGGCTGCCACAGAGCTGGGCAGGGCTGCAGCTGCAGAGCAGCCCTGCTGCCCCTGGCCCTCACCCTGGAGCTTTGCCATTGCCCTTTGCTGATTCTTGGGTACAGCTCTCTGCTTGGGCCCTGTTTGTAACTGGCTGTGCCACAGTTTGGCTGAATTTTCAAAAAAGAGTATTTTTCAAGCTGTCTTTCATTGAAGTTGTTTTCACGGTATGTTAGAACATTTCATTCAATGACATAAAAGCTGTTTTCTAAACAAGACAAGTAGTTTTTGAGGATTTTAACAGTACTGTGTGCTTTGGCCTCTGCCTAGACTCCTTGTACTTTACACTTAAAATAACCTTCTCCAAATGTATCCTCAATAAATAAATAAACAAACACCCAGACTTGCTTTCTACTTTCTTCTCTCAGAAAGTGGAAGTTTCTGGGGAGTTAGATAAGCCAGTGAGAAACTGAAATAACAGCAGGCTGGAAACAGATTTAGTTTAAACTCCAGGAGCTGCTGTATCTGATGGAAGCTGAATGCTAAGTGAATCATCGTGACTCAGTAAATAGGATAATAGTCTCCCCCTCTGGGATTTCTATTCCTGCCTGAAGAAACAGAAGCCTTGCTAAGCCTACAGACAAGTGAAACCCAGCCTCCTCAAGCCTGCCCTGCAGGAGGCCAGAACTTTCACCTTTTCACCTGCTGCTGTGTGCAGTAAATCTATCCTGACCTAACACCATCCCAGTTTGACCTGGATGGGTTGTGCATGTACTGCACAACCACCCCACCTACAGCACTCTTTGTCTTAATGTGTGAGGAGTCTGAAATCCCTGTTCCTGGAGCAGCCAGAACACCATGTGTCTTGTAAATGATTATAGGGATCCTGTGGTCTTGGGGTTTCCTTAGAGCAAACAATTTTCATTTGAAGCATATCTTCTGCTCCCCTAATGTCTCATTTTCTAGACACTAAATCTCCCTGGTGAAAACTGCAGAAAACAGCAACCTGCTTCTGTATATATTTGCTTTATACTTTTTTAAAGTGTGTCGAATCACAGATTTGGAAGAGAGGGAGAAAGTGGAGTAGGCGAGATGTGGGCTGGCATAAGAGACTGAGAGACAGAGAGAGCACTCCTACCATAGGGAGAAGCTTAAACTCCGTTTTGGTCAGCCAGAGCTGCAAAAAGACAGCTCACAGCATGCCCAGTGGGGTGGAGAAAAGAGCAGGGGATGTTCACCTGCAGTGGTGACCAGCCTGCCTGGACCAGTAACACTGCCTGGGTCACCTGAGAAGGCTGGGACTGCTCCAGAATGGTCCCAGTTTGTGTGGTGCTGCACCCCATGAGCACTTCTGTTCTAATTGTAGGAAGATCCATCTTCTTTTGCCCTGCAGAAGGAGGGATATGTCAGTTGTTTATGTCTAAGAGGTGTTCCTGCCTTTCCCTGGGTGATCTGGCACACAGATAAAGCAGCATCTGTGGGAGGTGAGAAGCCTACCATCAAGTGGGCTTGGAACTCACCTCCAGTGGTGGTGCTGGTGTTTATTTCCGTGTTTATATTTGGTAAAATCTCGCTTGCCTGTCTCTGCCCTCTGGATGTCACTGTTGTGCTCACTTAGATTCCTCTTCTTCACAGGTCTGGCTTAGCTTTCCCTCAGTATCCGACTAAGCTTGTGAGAAGTTAGTTTCCCTTCTTCACTGGTCCATCAGGATATCTTATCTGGAAAATGGGAAAAAGTATTTGTCCAGATCATACTGTGCAAATCATCTGAAAGGGTGATTGCCCTCAGAGGATTGGCTTAAAGGCACGAAAGGCAAGCCCAGCACCATCTGCTGCAGTCACAACTTAGCTGGGTTGTCAGAGACTGTGATCTTGTGTTTCCCAAGGTTCCCTGCTCTGGGTCTTCTCTGAATAGCTCCTTGCTCCTTCCAGGCAGAGAGATGATATTATGAGAGAGAACAGTGGTTGCAATGTCTCTCTGCTGCTTAAATTTTGCTTTATTTTTGGCCCCTCCTCAGAAGTGTCCAAGTTGTACAGCTACAGATTTGTGTGCAGAGCCAAACCCCCTGGGCTGCAGTAATTCCTACAATGGGGGGTGGAAATCTCACCTTGAAGCAAGTCCCTAAGAACACATAGGGAAAAATATTAAAATCCTGCTCCTCCAAGAGGCTTGAGCTTATTGCAGCAGAGCCCTCCACATTTTGCTTTTGTGCTGAATAATCCAAGCCCCAGGGACAGGTATGGTGCTGCAGCTGGGCACTCAAAGATCAGGCAGAGTGGGAGACAGTGATGATTGACACTTTGATGGGACAGTGGCCAACCCAAGGGGAGATTCAGTGTCTAGAAAACTAGACAGCAGGGGAGGAGAAAATACACTTCAAATCTGTGATTAAAAGTCAAGACCTGTCAGGGCAGGGGATTAATTCAATTTCTTTTTTCTTTCTCTCTCTTTATAAAGCACTTCATAACTGAAATATTTCCTTGGCTAGATTTTCTGCAGTGTTGGAGGAGGCTGTGTTTGTAGGAGACTTTAGTTTGATTATTGCTTTTCTAATCATGAGTTACCACTTTATTCATGGAGAATTGTGATTTCTTTGAGATTTTTCTCATCGATCCACATCTTGTCCTTCTCACTCTTCCTGCTAAACCTTTCAGGACTTGGACTCACAGGAAGAGACATCCTCTGGTCTTCATAGGTTCAAACAGGCATTTTGGGGTGATGAAGCAAGACAGCTAAAACATTTAGGAAAGCAGAAGATTCTCACAGAATGTGCACATTCTCACCACTTTTTTTTTGTTGCTACTTTTAAGTATGTGTAAGTGCAGTGATGTGAAAGGATCAAGTGCTCTAAAGTCTACTTTGGAGGCTTTTTCTGTGCTTTCCCTACTGGCCTTGTCCTATGTTTGGGACTCCTTCTACTGTAGAATTCAGCCACATTTTAGTTCTGGTGGGAGTTGCCTCAGAGACAGATGGGGGCAGCTGCTGGATAATTGTTGTCTTGCAAGGAGAAAATGTAAGGAGGTTAATCTATACTCAGGCTCAAAGGTTATTGTTTCACTGAAGCATTTGCTATCAGGCTCTGTACGAGATGAAGCTATTTTTTCCTTTTGAGTTCCTGGAAGAAGCACTCTGTGAAAAGTATTGCTTAACTTGCCAGGCAGAGCTGCTGCCTACTCATGGACACAGCCCCAGCAGTGTGGAAGAAAAGTCAAGTCCCCAGACAGACCCTGCTGGTGTAGTCCTTACATCTGGCTGTTAAAATGTACTGCTGGAATTCGAGGTACCATACTAATATGTAAGAAAACATATCTGGGGAATATAACCCATAATCAAACAAGGGCATATAAAGGCCATTATAATTTAGAATAGACACCTATGAATAAATCCATTGTGTTTTAGTGTTGTTCCATATGCAGATGTTTACCACTGTAAGTGGCCCATGTTAGGTGGGGTTTGTTTGTTCTCTCTTGATTATTTAACATGCTGGCAATTATCTCAGATTTGCACTATTTCTGTTGCTTGTACAAAGCAACATTTCATTGCTCTCTGGTGTATTGCTGTGTTGTCTTTTTGTTTTACAAGGCTTTAAACTTCTGTATTCCTCAGAGCTTATATCTCCAGTTTCTTCTGCTCTGTCACACCGTCCCTGACCTGCTCCTTTCTCTCTGAAACATTTTAATTTGAGGATTTCTCCAAATCCTCACTGCTAGGCTCAAAGAAAGCACCAGCCAATTAGCCCTTCCCACCAGCTAACTACCTGATCAATAAATGTGTGAGATTTTCTTGGAGCTGTGTTTGTTCCACTCACATCCTTTTATGTTGAGACCAAGAGGTCTCAGGTTTTTGTGTGTTGTTTTACATCCTCCTCTTCTCCTGGTTTTGTTTTCTTGCTTGACTCAATGTCAGCCTGACATGTACTTTTTTTGGTGTGTGTGCTCAGGGGCATATTTAAAGATTATTTAAAGCTCAAAATAAGACAGGCAACAGAACAAGAACATATTGCAAATAAAGGCCATAGATTTAATTCTCCTCCTTTGCAAATACACATTCATTTTCTGCAGGGGGTAGATCTTTCAATTTCACTAACTGTGGCTGCACTCAGCAATAATGACAGATTACTTATGGTGGCTCTGTGACCATTTTTAACTTTGAATCCAAGTGGGTTCTAATGAAATGTTGTCTGAGCCCTAAAACTTGGCTTTTCTTTGTCCATTTTGTATTATTACAGGATTAGAAACCCTATAAATGTCAAAAATTCTCTTTTTCAAATAACTAGCTGGTGCTGATACAATTATTAATTACCCTGTATGATATTCTGGTCATTAGCTGCAATGATCAATGATTTCCTCGGAGACAGTGGCTCTATTAAAAATACATCAGTAACAAATGACTTCTCCAAGGCTCCTGCTGCAGGAGGTACCTAGAAGCTCTGAGAAGAACCATTTAAATAACAAATGGGAGCTGTTACATTTGAGAGAGGACTTTATCTTCACCAGGGCTGGTGATAAGCTGCTGCCACTGAATTTGTGAGTGCTCTGCTCCTGTCCACAAGGACATCCTTCATGGCAAGGGCCATTTGCCAGTCTCCATCTCTGGGTGTTCTCTCTGGATTCCACGTGTGATTCAAGCAGCAAATGCACATCCTACACTCAGGTGGCCAAGGTGCAAGATGTGTGAAGATGACCATCCTTCCTGCACCCAAAAAGGCTGCAGTTTTCATCTCCCCCTCCAAAAACAGTGAGGGGATACTGGGGCTTTGGCTAGCATGAAATGCCTGCAGCATCCTTCAGCACTTTCCTTCCCTCCTCTCTGAACAGTTACTTGTTTTTGACAGACTCTGCCCACTAGGGAAACAGGGAATCTTGTGATTCTGTGACTGGATGATACATGGATTATAAACTGTTGACAACTTTGGCATTCTTTGCTCTGAGAGGTGGATAATTGTACAAATATTTCCAATGTTGTATTATATTAAAAA
>VXBS01003546.1:0-35969 GCA_013400255.1 Sitta europaea | reverse complement strand
AAAAAAAAAAAAAAGTGAGGAGCTTTTTTGTTGGAAAATTTTTGGATATTTGGTGATTTCGTGAAAGGCCCCAAAAGGGAAAGCAGTGAAAAGTTGGGATAAACAAACTTCCAGTGCAGATATTTTCAAAATGCCTCTATGCTCTACTGAACAGCATAAGGTTACCTTCTCATCACTCCTGGAACTTCAGTATAATGGAAAATTAACATGTTTTAAAGTATTTCTTGCACAACATAAATCACAAAAAAATATAAATATTTTGATCTGTTGATAAATATATGAAGAGAAAGACAGAGAGTATGTTAATTGTACTTTGAGATATTTAATGGTTTCCTAATGCTAATTTAACAGTGAGAGATGTGGTTCTCCATGATTAATCACCTCTTGGAACAAAAAATTAGTGAACAGCACACAGAAAACTCAGAAAGCTAGTGGTCAGATGGCACTTTGCTAAGAATACACCTAGCAGAGCAGAGAGATTCTTCATGATTGTTCCTGTTCCTGCAATGATTTATTCATCAGGACAATGCTGTGGTGATAAGAGTGCAGGGGGGAGCTTGTAGAGGTCTCCACAATATTGCAATCATTACATTTCTTTGTTTACCCTGGGTGCACTAAATGCTTTGTGGCCAATCCATTCTGACAATAAACTCCTCAGACCTGTGTTTTCTCCCAGCAATCTGCAGTGAGACTGCACCTTGTGCTTCATGAGCATGACTTTTCTAGAGGCACGAGTGGCCTCCTGGTCTGATTTCCTAAGCAAGAGTTGGTTGGTCCCAGCTGGATGAACATGGACAAGGAGTGCAGATTTTTTGGCAGAACACTCAGCTCTGTTGCATTGCAGTGCCCATGATGGGTAGGAAAAGAGTGGATTTGAAAGATTAAAATTCTGAGTTATGTTGTTTATTGAAAGTAAAGGGAAGACTGAACTAAAATAATTGTGTTTAAGGGGCAAGATACAAGAGCTCCTAGATGGATAATAAGTTTCTAATTTATATGCTCACCCAATAATGCAATCAGCAATAAAAAGCTGTCCCTTTAAAAGACCCTCCAGTACAGCTGCTTCAACATAAAAATTTGTTCACTTATTCCAACACTTACTAAAAAAAACAATTAGTTATGGTTAAACCTGAATAAAGCAAATCTTCACAGATGAGAGTTTATTTATTTATTTATTTATTGCTAACTCCTTCATAATTAATGGAGTTTCATTTAGTTGAACTAGTGACTCAGTCACCCAGGAGAGCAAGAGCCATCATTCCTGCTGTGCTCTTAGCCTCTGGAAAGCACAAAGCTGAGAGGAAAAAACTCATGCTGGCTAATGCTGATGCCAGTAGATGAGAATGCTTAAATATATGACTAGTTGTGAGCAGAGCAGCCCCTGTGAGGAGGAAGGAGAATTTATTTAACATGTGAAATGGAAAAATCCAGTGGCAATCAATCAGAATAGGTAATCAAAAGCAGAGACTTTGTGACCAGGTTCAAATGAGGAAAAAGGAGATGTAATTCCCTTATCCAATTAAACCTCAGGACATACTGCTTCAGCAAACAACTGCCACTGAATTAGGTTTTTTAAAGAGTCACACCTTTCCCTTGCAATGAGATAATGATTCATCCATCATGGGTAGAAGAGCAGCATGTTAAACATAATCTGTTGCTTAACAATTAATGTGGAGCAGATGATACTTTTGGAAGGGCTAATATAGGTATTCACCCTTAATGTTCCAACCTACAAATATTAATCATGAAATAGTTTAGCCTGAAAAGGACTCCTGAAGGTCATCTGGTCAAACTGCCTGCTCTAGGAAGGCTTTGTCATTAGAATAAGTTGCTCAGGGTCTTGTCCAGTCAAATTATTATTCTTTCCATGGATGGAGATCCCTGCTCCCCTACAGTTTAGCAAACACAAATCTCAGGAGAGTGAGGGAAGAAATGAACAAACAAAAGGGAGTAAATTAATTGCATATCCCAAGATAAGGACAGGATCAATTTATGACTGATGTGCTAAAGAGAGAGAGGGGATAGAAAGCTCTTTTTCTTTCCCATAACAGCACTGCAGTCAGGATATGTCTTGGGCTGGTAACTGGAACTTGAGATGCCTGGAAATGGCTTTCAAACAACAGCTGGACTAGAGAGACAAACAGGCTTTTCTGTGGGTACACCATGGATGTAACAGATGAGCACATGAGGAGTATGTTGACTCTTGAGGAAAATCCTTCTGATAGTACAGACAGTAGAACTTAGTGCAGGTTCTCCATCAGGGGTGTTTTCAAGTGCCAATCTCTCAGGAATGTCTTGTGCACAGCTAATTTGGCCTTGCACTTGGAGAACTGATACACTGATTTGCTATTTCAGCTCCATTTTCCCCTAGTCTGTGATGGGAGAACTTTGAACCTCTTTTAAGGTCTTCTTGTGAGCCATGGGTACAGGGTTGGGAAGCAGTACACCAGTCCAGCCCTAGAGCTGTAAATGCATAATATGAATGCTTGTAAACTAAACCCTGTGGAAATGATATACCTTGGTGAAGTCAACAGTTTTAGGAGTAGAGAAAGCTCCACTTAAATACTTAGCAAAGGCTGACACACCAAAAAATGGTTATGTTTTGAAATTATGTTCCCTTAATAATGTGTACTCAACAGTACAAGATAATTTTTGAGGGCTAGAAAGCTCTTATCATTACTTGACCCTTGGTTTCAAAAACTTTGTGTCTTGGATCTTATTTATAAATCTAATAAACTACAGTAGTGAAACAGCCTGGGACTGAGTGAAAGAACTGATAAAGCAATATAGAATATTGTTGTTCAAACCACTGCACCAAATCCTGCCTTTATAATGAGTTATAGCCTTTTTTTTTTTTTGGTTTTTTTTTGTCTCTGTTGAGCACAGCAATGATGTTATTTGCACTCCTCATGGAGAAGCACCCAGATAACAAAACAGAAATCAGTGCCTTTGGAAGTCCCAAGAGAGAGACTGAGGACTGAATAACCATGCAAACTGAATATGTGCAGCAATTTCCATATGGATTCCTCTGGTTTGGCTGCAGCCTTTTTACCAGAGGATTCAGTACACAGTATGCTGCAGAAATGGGATTGTGAGAGTTCATAATTGCAGTGTTCCCTGGAGATCTATCCCAATGCTTCAGTCCTTAACAACCATTTTTCCTTAAGCTGCTGTGATTAGAACAGACCTACTGCAATCACAATATTATGCAACTGTCAGCAATGACTGGAGAAGTGCAAATCATGGCCCAGCCTTCCCCCTGCAGGCAATGAAGCAGGTCCTGGAAAACCAAGATGCTCACTGCAGGTGGAAAAATTCCTTTGAATGCCTTCACTGTCCACCTAAGGATTCAAAAGCATTTTTATATGGAAGTGAATATGTGTGAAACCCAAATTTGTACCCTGTGCTCATGAAAAAGATATCTGCACCAAAACCTGTGTATTGTTCAGCAGTGCTTCTGTCCTGCACCTTCACTTAGAAATCAAATGTCACCCTTAGGTCCAAGCAATCACATAGCAGCAAAAATCAGATTTACTCAAATTGTCATGCATCTAGGAAATAACATAGCACTTGGAGGGATCTCTATTTTGAGCTGCCATGACAAAAAATGAGCAAGACCAAGGATTTCCTTTTCAATTAGAAAGCAATGTAAGTTTGCTTTCTGTTTCACCAGAGTTCAAATGGGTGTAAGTGAAGTTTGTAAGAATAGGAACAGTGTTGATGAATGTATGAATAAATGAAATATGTCACTCTTGACATAAAGTGTGTGTATTCAGATATAGGAGTGAATTCCCAGAATTTTGTATTGATAAATTTTGCACTAAATCTCATTTTGTGGTTATATAAAGAACAGTGAGAAGGTATTGTGAAGGTAGGTCAAAACTCTACAAACTGTTTGCATGTTTTGTTTGTTTTGGGTTTTTTTGTTTGTTTGTTTGTTTGTTTGTTTTTTAAATTTGAATGCTTAGAGTGCTGATATACTAGAATATATCTAAATGTCTAAAAATTCATTGCAACTAGCCAGTCTGGATACTGCAGGACCACACTTCTGTCTTTAACAGAGTTTTGGTCATGGTAATACAATCTATGGCAAATGCCACAAATACACAAAACATATGGTATTTCCTATGTTTGAAAAATAAGAGGCAGGGAAACAGCTTGTTGTACCAATGTTTACCATATCCATAACTTGTTTCAAGAGAGGGTGTTTTATTATAGAAGTAGACTTGGCAGTGGCACCCTGCAAGAGAGAATGACCTAAACATATTTCTGTTGACTTTTCTGGTCTTTTCCACTCCTCTTTACCTCTCAGCATAAAAACATTCCCAGAAATAGAGGGTTTCTTATTTTGATGGTCTGACAAATTTCACTCATCTATGGAAAGAGATTGTGAGAGATGAAAGAGGGGTATGTATGTATCTTTTGAGAAAATCTTAAATAGGAACAATCTTTTTTTAAAAAAAGTGTGTTGGAACTCAAATCACACACTGGTGTTGCTGTTCTATCAGCAAATAAAGCACGTGGGGGATTTGTGTTCCTGCTGAATCTTCCATCTCAAAGGAAAAGGATGGATGGAAATTTTCCCCATCTTCCATTTTTGCCAATTCTTGGCCCCCAAAAATGCTTTATTGTTGTTATTTTGCTATGGCATGGTGGCAGCTCAGAGTTGCAGGGCATTTTGTAAGCAGAAAGGCAGGAAAAAACAGTGATTCCTCTCCCAAAGAGCAGAAACATAAAGGCAGACAGAAGGCAGCAGACAGATGCAGTCAGATGAGAAGGTAAAATGAAACAGTAAGAATATGTTGGATGCTGTGAGAGCCAGCAATTCCCAGCAGACCTGCATCATAATTGCTGTTAAATTTCTCAGTTGTTGCTGTTAAAGTAGAAAAATAGCAAAAGAATGCTTTAAAGGTGGCAATCAACTGGCTTTGCTCCTGTTTTGAATTTGCTCCCTCTAAGGGGAGCACGAGGGTCTAACAATTCAAACCTTCAAAACATTACAAGGGAATGTAGGTATGGGTTGACCTGGGGTAGAAATCAGTATTTATTTATCAATTATTTGTTTATCAACAAGTTTCCATGTAAGTGAGGTAGAAATGGTGTTTTCTATTAGGTTTCTCTTGCAGTCTCTGGTTTGTGCTCCCCAGAACATCTCCTGCACCTGGGACAGGTTTTGGGTCCAGCTGGAGGGTATTTCATCAGCTCTAAGCAGAATGTTATACCAGCTGTTCTGTAAAAAGTGCCATGTATGTCTGGGTGACTGCTGGGTTTTTCTTCTCAGAGTTAAAGTTTAAAGCAGTTAACCTTAAATCTTCCTTTTAATGTGATATGCAGATCCCTAGGATCTGCAAATTCTTTTCCACTGGCACTTCTAGCAAATGTGGAATGTTTCTACCACACAATTCTTCAACCATTTCCATAATTTTGTTGTTATCAGTTTCCTAAAGGGATTTGATTTGTTTGTTTATTTCAAAAGAATCCTATTTTTTCTAGCATCCCTTACACCTCCAGCAACCTTTAGAATTCCTTATCTACCTTTGCAGGTTTCCCTCTGCTGGTGACAGTAATCTTATTATAATCTATTCCAGCCTGCAGAGAATTCTAATGAAATCTCTTCAGTGTGCCTCAGCACACTTGTTATGAAGGGGAGGTGACTCACTTGCTGAAGTTTCTGAGCAGTGTTTGAGGAGGGAGAGAACTGGATAATTCAGAGAACTGGTAAGGTTATCACGACAGCTCTTTCACTTTCAAACCTGTTGAGAAGGAATCAAACTGCTGTGGGTTGGATAATGTGAAATTCTATTCCTGCATTTGTGGAGTATCTTTCATCCAAGAATTTCAAAATTTTGCAAGTGTGTTCAGCCTCAGGGAACAGAAAGAAACACACAGAACTGAGAGGAAAATATACTGAGAAATTCTCAGTAGCAGACAGAGATCAAGGATCATCGTGTAGTCAAGCCAGCAACAAATTTGTGTGTATTTCTTGATCTCACACTGCTGACTAATTAGGCTTAATATGTTCAGTGTGCTCTGAATGAGGTATTAAAGTGCACTGCAGAATATGCTTCAGCTCTTTTAACCAGCAGGAATAATCCTGTTAAGGTGCCTGGGACAATTCCCTGGGTGGCACGTGGAAGGCTGGCAGTAATTCCAGGATGCTGAATTACAATTCCTTCACACACAGGCATGGCCATATTTTTGTAAATCTAATGTGGAACAAAATGAGCAAGGCATCACCTAGAAGAAGATCCTGCTTGCTTCATGTTACTATACTTTCATAATTGAAATCATATCTACTAAACCATATTAATAAATTAAATCAAGCTTAGCAATGTTCCTAAGGGGAAAAACATTTATCTAGTATTCACCAGACATTTATTTAGCCAATTTATTGGCTGATATCCATGTGTCTTCTAACATTCAGAGTATTAGTAATTTCTTTTGCTGTTTAAATTTGATTAGCTTGTGCTATTTAAAATTTCTGTAATAAAATACCTGTAGCTCAAAACTCTCAAGCTACAGAAAATACTTCTTACTTTCTCAAGTCTCATCAATGCTGAATGACCAGCATTTGTCCTAACTAATTAAGTGCTTAGGAATTGAAACACAGTGATTATATTTTCTGAGAGAGAAATAAAACCAAGTCTATCTGTCTAATCTGTCTTCTCTTATTTTAAATAAAGCTATATTTAAAGAAGATCCATAGAGAACTTCTGTAGCAGAACAAACTGTGCTCCCCATGCCCCAAACAAGTGAGGACAGTGCAGAAATCTTCAATAGACATAACACCAAGCAGTCTCTTGCTAAGCTAATGAGTATTTCTTCATGAAATGTGGGCAAGGAATGAGCTGATTTATCTTCAATAACACACCTAACTAACCTTCTTTACCTGTTTCCTGGTCCCAACACTGCATTGATAATACTGGTTCCATGCCAACACCTTTTCAGTCATCTTCTGGCCTCAATCACTTTCCTTTCACTGACCTACAGGTAACTTTAAAACTACCCACTGAGCTGGGATTGTCTCCAAGTAATTTTACATTATTTCTGAAACAGCAAGTTTGCATAAATGGAGATACAGACATTAGAAGATTGGTTTTGGCCATGGTTGTATAAATGAGAGGCAGCCTTTCATTTTTCTGAAGGGAAAAGTCAACTTAGCTGGATGACCCTAAAAGCAAGTACATTCTCAGCATCTCAGCATGCTTATAATGGTTAATCCACTCCCACAGGACTTTTAAAAATATAAATAAAGTGTAGGCATTTCCTCCTCCAGCACTCGCGTGGCAGTGTGTGTAGAATAAGATTATCATTTAAAAAGTCTCTCAAGCCTATTGCCCATCAGAAATCTGTTAGTAACTTTAGGAATGACCAGGGCACATTCTTGCCCCAGGTTACCATCAAATATTACTAAAGTTCAGAGGTTTTCCAGCCAGCCCTTCTCTCCTCACACCACATCTGATTTCATCCCAGGTCAATCAAGTTATCAGATCAACATCTCTGGTAGAGACTTCTAGCACCTTTCTTGTTTCCTCTTAGTCTACTTTTGTTTCTTTCTGTGGAGGGTAATTTCTAATTTTCATCATTACTCATCTGTGAGTATGTCTCACTTTTTACTGGCCTGATTTCACACTTGTGAAATGAAGACTGCATCATCATCACCATAAAAGACTAGAACAGACTTAACTGGAGATATTAAGGTTGGTCTTAGGGGCCTGATAAAACATTTGCTTAGGTTTAGAGCTATTCTAAATTGCTTTATTTCTGCAAAACATCTCTGTTCTAAGAACATTTTGTGCTGATGTAGCCTGTGGTTGCATAACATCCTCCAGGCTTTTGCCAGTGACATGTGGGCAGAACTGGATCCACTTCCAGATCCAAATCTTGTTCTTTTCTAAACTGAACTCCATAACAGTTTTGCCTTTAGCTATAGAGTTTGAGGTTTCTCCCTTAAACTACAGACTATTCAGAGTATGGGACAGCCACTCCCAGTTTAACAAAATACTGAGAGGTACAAATAATTCAGGCTCAACCAGAGATTTGGCATGAAGGACACTACCAGGGATGTAGATAGCAGGAACCAAGCAATTTTTCTGATGGCACCACTTGCCTTTGTGGTAAATGGCAAAGTTATAATAGTTATAAAACAGAGAGATAACATTAGAATCACGTTTTCAGTACTGAGAGGGGCTCCAAAATATTTTTGGTGCCTTGGTGAGGTGCTGTGTCTTGCAGTTGTGCTCTGCATTCAACCATCCTCACAGATAACTGTATTTTGCCTTTAAGTCTTGATGGTGAAGTGGTTAAATCCAGTACAAAGCAGGGACTTTACTGAACAAAATAATTTTTCATTCCAGTCAGAGGACCATATGTTCTCTCAAGAAAGGCTCTCACTGCTGGTGATGAACATTTGAAATTAAGTAACTAACTTTGGTACATTTCTTCAGTGTTCCTATATTTTATTTTTTTTTTTTACAATGGTTTCATCTCATTATAAACTGAGTGGAAAAATCCCATGTCAGCATTAAGCTCCAGTCCCTGCAGTTCAGATCACAGAAACAATCAATGTTCCCTGTTTTTGCAAATGGAGGGGATTGAATTTTGATTGTCCCACAGCCTTTTCTCTTCTGCTCATGCCATCATTAATCTTCTCTTTAGAAGTATTTAATTATGTATTGTGACAGCTGTGCTTTTAGAAATGTTTTCAGTCATCTTCTTTACAACCATTCTACAAAGCAGACTGGAGAAAAGTTGTTCCCCTTACCTTTTGTTGCACCTTTTCTTCTACCTCCAAGAAACTGGAAATGTTTTCCTGCTATTGTTCATTTAGAGATCTCCTTGGTTACTTTATTTAATAAACTCTTTCTTGTTCTCTGCTCCATTTTTGGTTTAGTTTAGTCCTATTTTTAGCTGTCTTTTATAAAACATGAGTCAGCCTCTTCATTTTTAATACTGAGACTTTAATAGTCTTATTATACTTAAAAATTACAATAGCTGTTTTTTTGACCATTTGGATTTTACTTCCACTGCTGTCATTATCTGTTACTTTCATGAGATGCTTTTAGACTATGCTAGGCTTCCTTGCAAATCTGAATCTGGGTCTGAACTGGCTTTTCTCTTCATAGCCATGCAAACTTTGAAGCTGAAGGCACCACACAGCACTGCCTGGGGTTTAATGTAGCACAGCCATGTTTCCCTCCTCCCCTTCTTCATTACTGTTGCAAATGAGGTAAATTGAGTTTAACTTTTTGCACTGTGTCTGGTGGATGAATGAGGGGCAGAAAAGTACTTTCTACATTGATCTGTTCCTTAAAATTTTAAGAATGCAACCTACCTAAGTCTTGAATAGCAGAAGTGACATCGTTGTGGATCAGAGTTTAAGCCATTGATCACACAAAATTCCTAAATGAAAAGAAAGGGAAACACTTATACATCATATTTCTGCTTTGGGGGTGCTATCTCTGGCAGTGTCTGTACCACAGATCATATGCATGGCATGTTTTTCCACCTGTTGTACTAGATGTAACACTACAGCCTTGCAAACATACCAGGTGCTTAGTGTGATTTTCTTCTCCATTTTGTTCAGATCATCTACTGTAATTTTTTTTTTTAATTACTTCCTTTTAGGAGATGGTAATTGCAGCAATTTCAGAGCCTTTCAGTCTATAGTTCATTACAGAGCTAGGTGGGAAATCATACACTATTTTACATTGACTGGTAATTGTTCTAAAATCCTCTGTCAGAAAGAGAAGCAAAGCTGTTGGAGTCTTAGGTGCTGTAGGTTCTGCTGTATGTGTCAGATCTACAAGGGGAAATATAAAGTAAAAATCTAAATTTAAAATTTTTATAAAATTGTTAGAAGACATTAGATTACAATACATAACACCAATTGAGATGTCTTTGAGTATCAATGGTAATCATCCATCATTAAATGTTGTTTCCCAAACTCTACAGTGTATTTTATGAGCTATTTCTACCAACTCAAGCACACATGAATAACCTTTTGTGCTAGTTCTTCCTCCAGACTTGTGCTGTCTAATCAATCACCCAACAGACAAGCACTATAAATCATTTCAATCATTCAGCCCTACCCAGCTTCCTGCAGCAGCTTTCAAAGAATGAAGTCCCAGTAGGAGACTTCCTCAAGTGCACTTTAAATCGTGTGGCAGGTAAGGAAAACCCTCACAGCTGCAAACATGGCAGGGCCAGGCCAGCTGACATTGTTTACATTATGTTTCACTAAAACTATTGTTTTAGACTCTGTGAGCATCTCTGGGTTGCCCTTGAGTGCCAGCAGTTTCTCCATGCATATTGAAGGTTATAAAGAGAAAATATTGGAGAAAGAGCATATGTCCACACAAAGGCTCTGCTAAAACACAAAATGAGCTCATGGCCCCAGGAAAAACTTTTTGCTTATGGAGTCTTCTTTCAATCTGATCCTTATGTCTCCTTGCTTATCAAGGCCTTGATGTGCTTTACTTTTTAGCAATAAAACCTGGTGTAGGCCAAAGTGATTTCTTCAGAGCTCTTGGCACAAAGCACTGGATTGTGCTGCCCCTGACTCTTTGCTCCCTTGAGTTGCTCCAACACTGCCAGGGCATTGTTCAAGTTTTCAGTATTTGAGAGAAAGGATAAGAGGAATAGGCAGTCTCCCAAATATCAGATCATGACTGCATTCAATAACACTATTTTGTGCCTTTCAGTAAGATGGTGTTGTTCAAGACAGTTGTCTCATGGTGCATTTCTTTATAACTGTTCCATCAGCTGGTGCAACTACAAATACAATTCTGACTGAAAGGTGAGGATCTAGTTAAAGCAAGCTAAGTTTTTTCTGGCTTCTAAAGATTTAATCTTAAGGCACTGAGCCATGTGGTGTCAGCTGGCACCATCTCCTCCTCTGCCTGACTCTGTAGGTGCAGGAGGGCAGGAGCCACCCTCGGAATGACCCTGCTCCCTGGCAACACCAGTTTGCTGTCTTCAAGTTGATCCTTCCAATACCTGAAGCTTTTGGAAGGAGAGGGGATTCAGACCCTCCCTTGGAGTCAGGCAAGTCCCATTTCCTCCACATGCCCTAAACCTGACCCTTGACTGTCAGTGAGGGGGACCAAGACAGATTCCTGCTGAGATTTCACCCTCGGCACTAGTGACCACTGAAGAGTGGTGGCACCAGACTTTTTGGAGGGACACAAGGGAGGGAGAGACCATTTCATGATGGCTTATGCCCCTTGTCCTGTGCTGGCTCTCTGGCACACTGCTGAGCAGGAGGTAGTGGTGCATCCACTGCTCTGAGCTCCCCCAGCCTCTGCTCACACGAGCTGAGATGTGGGGGGATCATCCATCCCACCTGAGGTCAGCCAGGGCTTCTCCTAATCACAGGCACAGGTTGGATGAAACATTCTGTGTTTCATGACTCCTGCTACATTTACCTCACCAGGATCCCCTTCATCTCCAAAAAAAGGGCTTTTTCCTGGGTGAGGCAGCAGCTCCAAGCCTCCAGTTCCTGCTGAGCTTGCTGCTCAAGTGACTCTTCCTTGCTGCTCCTCCTGCATTCAAAATCATACTGAGAGTCATGTGAGAAAATGCCTTTTTGTGAGAATAAAAGCCTTTTTGTTCTTTTTTCAAGATCCAATCTCCATTGAAAGAATCCAACTATGTTTTTATTTCTCCTTATGCAATTTATTTAACTACAACAAAAAAGATTTAATACTTGATGACTCATTACAGGATTTAGGGATATATCCAGAGCTCATTCAGCTTTCACTCTTGAATGTCTTCAGTGCAAGGTGCATCAATCTTTTAGTCCTGGAGCTGCCTGTGCTCCTCAGAATTTATTTTTTTTGTTCATCTCTTCAAAATTATTTAGATGGGAATAAAAATGAAAACTGAGTGGACAGCAAGAGCCACATACTATAATCCAGGGATTCTCTTTGATGAAGAAGCTTTCTCTCTGCAAGAGCTTTTCTGGCAAAAGATGTGTGGATTGAGACCTTGATATCTGATCTCTACTGGAGGAATGAACTTCTTTCCTTATCATATTCTCTACATTATCTCTTAGGACTACTTCTGTATATTATTCACCTTAGATTCTCTCTCAGAAGGGAGACATTTTGAGATCTCCAGAAGCTTCACTTCAGTTTGAAAACACACAAAAATTTGTTTTTTATAATGAAAACACAAAGTATTTATAGCACTCCAAATGAAGTCTCAGGAGAACACTCTGCTTTTGATACTGAGATTTAAAGTCACCACCATATGTTCCCACAGGCACATCAGTTCATAAATGCTGGTTTCTTATTTCTACAGGGCTTGAACTCCCAAGTGTGTGTATGTGTATTCTGAAAACAAGATTTCAGACAAGCAGATACAAAGGGGCAAGAAGGGATAATTACAATTTCCAGACATGAGAAACAGGCTGCAAGGGGGAAGAATAATAGGGATGCTTTCAGTTTAAGTGAATGCAAATAATGCATGTTGATTTTCTAGTGGGAGATGAACACGTTGGACCAGGTGCTGCTGGGAGCCCAGGGGGGAACTGGATGGAAGCAGCCTGCTCTCCCTGACACTGTGTCCTGTTCCAGCCCTGCATCCAGCCAGAAGAGAGTAGTGAGGGATGCTACTGTGGGTTAGGACTTGGTGAGGGACCTGTATGTAACAAGAATTGTAATATTAAGTTAATCCTTTGAGCTTCCCAGGGTGCTGCCACAGGAACATCTCAGTGACTCAGACTCTGCTTTGTGTGCTGAGAAATCTGATCAAAGACTTCATAAATTTTGTCACCAGGGATAGGACATAAGACACAGTGTTCCTGCTCTCCCATTTTGGAGTAAGACAAGAAATTAATTTCAAAAGTACACCTGGAGCTAGTAATTCTCCAGTGAGAGTTTACTCTTCTGTCTCTATTTACCCCAGATCTCCATTCCAAGCAGGTACATGGAAATAAGAAAGAAAATATGTCAGCAATTCCTTTTTTTATTAAATCACAGTTTCATTAAAAACATTGGTTCGCTGAGCTGCCCAGCCTTAGTTCAAAACCTCTCAGGCTCTTAATGACTCATGACCAAGGATGTTTACATCTGCACTTCACAGAGATGTCAGAGAAGCTGATCCAGTGTACAGAGCAGACCTCATCCCACACCGTGGCTCTCAGGCATCACTTTGCTGGCTTGCAACTCTTCACATACACAAGTGAGCAAATGATGGATAACTCACATTTATTTTTTCCTAACGAGCTAATGGTTAGAAAGAGACTTAGATGAAAAAAAAGGGAAAGACAAAGAGAATAGACCATAGAATCATAAAGTCGTTAGGGCTGGAAAATACCTCCGATATTATTGGGTCCAACCTTTAACAGAACACCACCATGTCAACTAAACCACAGCACTTCAGTGCCTCATCCAGTCACTTCTGGAACTCCTACAGGCCAGTGACTCCACCACCTCCCTGGGCAACCCTTACCAATGGCTGACCACACTTCCAGTGACAAATTCCTTCATGATGTCCAACCTCAGCCTCCCCTGGAGCAGCTGGAGATTTTGTCCTCCTGTCCTGTCACTTGTGGCCTGGGAGAAGGGAGTGACCCCCACCCAGCTGCACCCTCCTTTTAGGAAGCTGTAGAGATTGTTAAGGACTCCCCTTCTGCAGGCTGAACAAGCCCAGTTCTCCCAGCTGTCCCTCATGACTTATTCTCTAGAACCTTTGCTAGCTCTGTTGCCCCCTAATGTCTTTCTTGAAGTGAGGGGCCAGCAACTGGACACAATCCTGGATGTGTGTCCTCACCAGTGAGAGCACAGAGGGACAGTCACCATGACTGATGAGCCTGACAGACTCTGATTTCTCCTGCCCCCCATTTGCTTCCCCACTGCCTGTGTGTTCCATAGGTGGCTAAGTGGAGATGTGTTTGCATCCTGATGACACAGGACCAATGGCACACACACACTGGAAACTTATCACCAAAAAACCATCTTGGCCAGATACAAATGTGAGCTTAAAATGGCAGTGTCCTACTCCCTGCTTCTGAAGCACTGGAGGTGTGAACAGCTCTGCTCTCTCACCACTCACTCTTTGCAGGTGCCCTCTCACATGAAAACTCTTTTGATTTCAGCTCCCAGCTCATTCCCAGACTTGTACAGCAGAGAGGCTTCAAACATCTGCCTTTAAAAAATGAACACATTTAGTAAACTGCCATCAAGGCTACACAGGTGACACCTCTTGACTTTGTATTATTTGGTTGTATTAAATACTCTGTTAATTTGCCAGGTGTTTTCTCCAGGGTTTTGACAGAGCTTCTGCTGCAGTGAAAATCAGCACTGCTTCCTGGATCTGATTGCCTATTTCAGCACTGTCCTATGGAAAACTATCTCATATCACTAAACTGTTTAATTTACTGAAAGCCTTCTAACAAATTCATTGACCAAGCAGTCAAGGTCATAGAATATACATATATTTTAAGGCTTTCAATAGAAATGCCTGAGAAAAAGGCCAGGCAAACTGATGTACTGAGACCTAGGAGTGAATAAGGGACAATATTTAGGGTTTGGAAGTTGTAAAGATGGGTGAGGTTAGTAGAGAAAGAGATGGAGATTCAGCTGGGAAGCTGTCACTGTCTCTCCCTGGATCCTGGGCTGGATTTAGGACCCAGCTGAGTGATGTGGCTCCAGACTACAGGATTTGATTTCTTTCTTACTTGCTCAGGACCTTAGCCAAGGGCTGTTTTCACCAACATGTAATTCATTATGCCCACTGTATAACCTGCAGTCTTTCAATCTTATCTTCCTTTAGTTTTCCATATCTGTTGGTCATGATGTTTTAGTATCATCTACTCATGTACAATTGAAATTATACTGAAATAGGAGCTCTTTGGACTACTATGAAAATCTACAAAATTCATTAAAAAATCTTATACAAACATAAAAAGACCCAATTTAGGCTCAGTGAGATGTGACACTGGACTTCTATAACAGCGTTTTCAGCCCCACCTTCTGTCCTTGACTTCCTCTATTTCTGAATTTTTACTGTCCTTTATCCATTCCTCAAGCACATTTTCTCTTTAATCAACCTCTTTGTTTCTGATCCTCCCTATTCCATGTGTAAGAACCCTTCTTCTTTTGTTCTTCCTCTTATGCCTTACACTTTCTCTTCCTCTGCCTTTCATCACTTTTCTGACACCTCCTTCTTTCCTTCTCTCCTTCCTGCCTTCCCTCATTTCTCCTGGGCTCAGCTGAGGCCATTGGTGACTCTGCACCACCTCCACAAGTGGCTCACACTCTTGCAGGGCAGGGATGTGACCCTGTGTGTTGGGGAGGGTGAAACAGGAAAACCTTATAAAGATGATTGCCTGGCAAAAGATTTTGAGAATGTAGAAACTATAGGCTGATTGGAATGAAGGCAAGCTTTGAGATACCAAGCCTTAGTTATTGAACATTGGAAAACAATGGTATGACCACTGAAGTTCATCCCCTTCTGATTAAACAATGCCCTCTGCTTGCAGACAGCTCTAAGGGGCAGAGCAGACCCCACTAGCTTGGCAGAAAGGGTCCAAAGAGCAGTTTTTAGGGTTTAAAATGTAACACAGTATGGTAATGTGGTGATTCTTATAGGCTGTATGTAAATGCTATAGGATTTGTATCTTGTACTAGATTGGTTAGTGAGAATTAGAACATTCAACATAGAAGATTTATTGTATTGTAATGGGAATTTCAGGGCTCTTTTTCTATCCATTGCTATTCCATCTTTTGCTGTCTATTGCTCTCTCTCTGCCCTGCTCCAAGCTGTGCTGGCAGCTTTAAGCAGCCCCCTGCACCCACACCCTTTGCAATCAACCACAACTTCCAAGACCTGGTTCAGATCCCTCCTCACCCTTTGTCCTGGCCCTGCAGACCACAGCGATGCTCTCACACCTGTGCTCCCCCCAGCTCAGCCTGAGGGCACAAAACACTCCTGTTCCCATCTCTCCTCCTTGGGGAAAGCTGAGCAGATGCTGACCAGATGGACCTTCCAGCCCAGGCAATACTCAGATAGAGGAAATCCTCACAGCTTTTTCCCTGGCTTTAGGGCACGGCAGTGACTTGCTGAATGTGAGGCTGCAATTAGGGAACATGGGCACCCAGAGCCCCAGCTGGTACTTACACTTCTGGGGAGTTGATTTCAGTGTTGTTCATGGGGGATTGTTGAGTCTTTGGGGAGAGGATCCATACTGGGACAGCTGACTTAAAACTTTTCTTCTCTTGCAGTCAAGAGCAAATATAACATTTTGATCTTGACTGCAAGAGAAGAAATAATTTCTTGCCTAAAGGGGTTGGCATTGTCCTGCTAACAAGATTCCTTGAATAGATTTTAACTTTTTTTCTTGTTAATTTGAAATTTGTAGTTGAAAATATCCTTTAAAAGCATTTAGACATCTCCCTGGATGATCAATTATCTTTATTCGTGTAAAGTCCCCATGCATGAGCATTTCCTATGATGGTAATAAATGAAATTTAGCAATAAACTCTCATAAATTTATTAAGGTCCCGCAGCCACAGATCACCATTGTCAGTTCATATAATGCTTCCCTAGTTACTTAAAAGCTGTATTATATGCCATTACACTTATAATCCCACTTAATATTAGTCCACTTAACAACCTCTCAAACATTTGGAATTGAATTTACAGTCTCTCATCAGTACCTCTCTGAGGTTTATTGCAACATTTCCTCTCTAAATGTTTTTGTGGTCTGAGAAAGGATTATTCTCATTGAAATGTCATAAGCCTTGCTCAACATCTCACCTATTTCTCCCCTCTCTATTTTTCACGCCTTTTTGTTTTTTCCTACTAGCTCATTTATTCTGTATTCCACTCCAGCTAACCCCTCTCAGTGCAGGTGACAGGTCCTGGTTGTAAATCTTCAGTGCAAATAGCCCCAGATGCTGCACTTTACCTGCAGCAAGGGGAAACAATAACTTCTGGGCATGTCATTGCCCTTGTAGCCTTAGCTGCTGTTATCTTATAGAATAACCTTTACATCTCTGCTTTCCACTGATTATTCATAAAAATACACAGCAGTCTGGATCTGTGTCATGCCAACATCTCTGCCTGACTAATGACCCCCCTTTCAGGTGGGTCAGGTGTGCTGACAGACCCTGGCTTGTGTTTCCAGCCTGAAATACACAACCAGATCTCATCTGGTGTTGCTGGCTCAGTGAAGTTCAAACAGGCTTTGCTATTAGAAAAGCCTCTGTGCACACCACAGTGAACTGGAACTGCTGGTTTATGTCGTCACACTCAGATCAGAGGGCTTCTGAACTTGCCTGGTGAGGCATGACATGGGTTTTACCTTTTTGTCACACTTTCTGCTGGCAGCTTCTACAGGAAATGTCTGACAGAGCTCCCCTGTCTGAAGAGTTTCCTGGGTAAGTCCATAACTCCTCACGTTTACAGTGATTTTTCTCTCTAATGAAGTATGTCAGTGTTCCCTTGCAAAAGCAGCCATCCATAAGCATTATAGCATCATGCTTCTGCAAGGACTTTGGTGGAAAATCCTCATCAGTTTGCCAAGAGTCTGAATGCAGAGTGAGGATGTGCTTCCAGAGCCAAGGAAGGGGGACCAAGCTGGTCCTGCCTCTATTCCTTTGCTTATCCTGCCAGCAGCTTTTTTCCCAGTAACACTGCACTGGACTGGCTTTTTACATTTCACACCTTGCTGCTACATCAGCCCCATGGATGGATATGGTTCATCTTGTCCCACCCTGCTGCCCTCCAAGATCTGTCTGTTCTTGTTGTACAGCTGACTTTGTCCTGGAAAAAGGCTTTGCTGACAAAATGCTCCAGCTTTCGTGGTAATACAGGAGCACACTGTACATGATGTATGGATTGGGAAACAACTCCTGCCCAGCAGGCTGGCAGGGAACAGGAGCACTGCTGTGTCATCCATACTGTCCTGAGCTTTTTGCAGCTCTGCTCGGCAAGGGGCAGCCAGAAAGCTTCCAAAATTAGCAGAATAAAGCTTTTACCAAATAACTGTTAAGATCAAAACACGTCTTTCTATTCCTATATCTGTGAAGAGTTTTAATTAGGACTTTTTGGCCAGGAGTGGTTTTCCTCCCTCACTTGATGCTGTAGCATCCAAGACAGTATTTTCATTTTCCTTGATGAAATTAAACGAAATGAAATGGTGCCTCAACAAGAGAAAATAAAAGGGAAAGGACACCTTTATCAGCAGAAGAAAAGCAGCCTGATGATTAATCTCTGCCACCAGCAGGGCGGCTGAGGCGCAGACACAGACACAGGCACAGGCACAGCCTCTGGGTGCTGCTGCTGGCTTTGCATCTGGGATTGTCCCTCCAGCCCCGAGGGAGCTGCCTGCTCCTGGAGGAGAGCAATGGGCACTTAAAGGCATTTTTCTCTCAGTAGCTTCCATAAAACAGCTGGGTCTTTAGCTGAATAAATTATAATACAAGAAAGTTTGTTTAGGACTTGTAGGAGGTTTGGGGATCCGCCTTGCTCTCGCAGCCCCACTGTGTGGGCAGCACTCTGGCAAAGTGGCCAGACATCCTGCTGAGGGTGGAATCTCCCCCAGCCTGGGCAGCCTGCTCCAGAGTGCTCCTGCAGCCTCACCTGCCGTGCCTGCTCCTGGGGAGGGGCTCCCATTCCCTTCTGCCTTGGGCCATTTCCACACAGCTGGGCTGGAGCTTCTCCAGGGAAACAAACGGCAGAAGGTGGGCAGAGACAGCACAGTCTGCCTCTCTAAACTGCTTTTCTTCTTGCTGGGCAGTCTGGACTGTCACACAGAATGTTGTAACCACTGCAACCTATATACTGATAGAATTACACTGGATCGAAAGGTAAAATTTTATGTATATTTGAGCTGTTACATTAATGATTTTGAAATATCCTGAAATCCCCTTGCACGCTTTCTTCACATCAGTTTAAATTAGGTGGATGATGATATAATTATCTCTTGGTTTTGTGTTTATGGATGCTACAGAAGGAATTATTTTCTCTTTTGCGCTTCTTCTTTTTCAGTCTTGGTATTATTATGCTGAGGCTCCAAATAGCTGACTTGTCTGGAAATTCCTATCTCCTCAGAAGAACCATTTGGCTTGTCTGCTGATGGCAGAGCACAAGTTGGCACGCTTTCAAAAGAGAAAACTTATTTTACCAGCAGCAACTGTGCCTTTCATTCAACCTGGACCAGCAGATAGGAAGCCAAGGGACTGTTCAAGAAGCAATTCCAGACAAATTACAATCTAAAATCATCTTTGAAAGAACTGTGATGAAAGAGAACTGTATAATTTCTTTGAGGTTTTTGTCTTGTCATTTTCCCCCTTGGTTTTATTTAAAAGAGAAAACTAGAGTGAAACCAATCTTCATTCAGGAGGAAAGTAGAAAGTATATTGATTTAGTTTCATGTCTTTCAGATTATTCTTCTCTCTGATTTGTGAGCTCCTAAAAGGATACTTTCCATCACTTCAGTGAGGTGATATGTCCAATATTTGACATTTGTATATAATGATTCCTCAGTGATTCTCTTGGCTTAGAAGTTTGGGGGGGTTTTTTTTGTTTGTTTTGTTTTTATTACTGTATGATATCTGAAATAGGTTTTTGTTTTATCTAGAGAGATTCTTTCATTCCTTTAATAAAATAAATTTTATTTTTGAGAGAAATCATGATCTTGAGTCTCTCACAACATTAGTTCCAGTGACTGTGCCCTGGGCTACACTTCTCAGAAGGGGAAAAGGTTGCAAGCAGCAAAAGGTACAAAGCAGTAACAGTGGATGAAGAGTTCCTGTTTCCTCCCAGTGTGTGTATATTCCTTTCCCAGTTCATAGCATGCCAAAGCTTGGAACAGCAGCAAACTGTACAAGAGTTTGCAAATCAAGGGCTGAGGCAGTAACTGCAGTGCACCTGATGTCTAGGGCACATTGCTCTCCACCAAGAGATCAATTCTCTGATTTGTTTTGGGGTCTCTTATTGTAACAGAAGTCCTGGAGAGGGTCCATGTGCATGTGGTTCTCCATGTTATGGTGCTGGCTGAGACCACAGAACCCATCCTGCCTGTGGCCTGCAGGAGGCTGTGGGGACTCTCCTGCCATGGTGTGTTGTCCCTGAAAATCAGCCTGCTGATTTGTTTGGGTATGAGGGAGTCAGTTCTCATGAATTGTAAGATAAACAAGGTTCATGTTTGCATTCCATTGTGAAAAGATCTCACCTGATGGACTTCTCAAGTGCCCAGTGGAGATGGAGAGGTGGGAACTTCTCTGTCCAATCTCTGCTCACTGTCCAGAAACTGAGAGATACAAGGTCAGCAATAAAGGAGAGAGTTCTTTTCTTCCTCTCAGCCTGAACCCCTGTTGTGTGTGTTGCTGTGTGTTCCTCTCTGCATCACAGTGACAATGGTGACCATCCTGTCGTGGTGGACACTTTGTGCATGCTCTAGTGCAGTGGCTTTGCTGTGCAGAAGCAGGCCAGGACTCAGATTTGCTGTCCCAGGGCCACAGACTGGGCACCCCAGTAGCCACCTCAGGCTGGTTGCTCTGCTGAAGCCTGATGGACTCATCCACTTTCTCCTCATCATCCCATGGAGCCCAGCATCTCCAACAGTTCTTCCATTACTGTATTTCCCATGATATGGATGTGGCAGCCCAGTGAAGTCTGTAATGGAAATGTAAAACATCTATACTGTGTGAGTTGAAAGATCCACCCAGCACCTTGCCTCCAGCTGTGGCCAGAAACAGACTCTTAGAAAAGAGCATAAGAAACAGGACAAATGCACAGTAGTAGTTTCCCAGCTACAGGTTTCTTTCAAGGGGCTTCCTGAGCCAGTGGTTACATCCAGGCTGTCACATTCCCTCACTCCTGGTGGACATTCATGCTTAACATGAATTTGTCTGATCCCTTTTTTAATTCATTTATAAGTTTAGCCTCTGCAACTGCCATGAGCACTTAGTTTCACAGTTTAATTAGATGTTAGGGGGAAAAGCATTTCTTTCTTATTGTTTTAATTCTACTGCTGATAATTGGGGTGCCTTCTAATTATCATAGTGGGTAGAAGATTGAGTAATTGTTCCATGTTTACTTCAGTTATCATTATAAACCTCTATTATCTCCCCTCTCAGCTGTCTCTTCTTTTCAGCTGAAGAGTCCAAGTCTAATTAGTCTGTCCTCATTTCTGCAAGGCTGAAACCAGCTCAGAATAATTGCCAAGCTCGATCTTAGCACACCATCCAAATCATACCTACAATACTCTGGAGGTTATTGGGCTGCTTAAAAAGCAATGCACATCTTTACAAGGCCTGCTGTGAGTGCCAAGGGCACGTGCAGGGTATTTGGAGCAGAAGGGTAACACAATAAACATGGGACATTTTTGTACACAGTGCCACTTTTGATCAGCTTTAAGGTGTAACTGCATGTACTGGTAAAGACCACGTGCTTTTGTGTACACAGGAAACTTGCACCTGGCAACAGAAACACCTGAGAAGATGCCAAGTAAACTGTGCTTTGATTGTGATTTCTGCAAAATAGGAAAAATTAGGACAGACCTTTCACTGGCAAAGTTCAACAGTGTGAGTTCTGTAGTGGTCTGTTGTTTTCTGACATGGTTAATCCAGCTGCCAAGAAATGGATTGGGTCATCGTGCACCAAGAGCTAAAATAAATAAAAATTAAAGGTGTCAAGATTATATAAAATCATATTAGTAAATGAGCCACAGATGAATATACCTAATACATAGATGAAATACCTAATACACAGATCTAATACCTAATACACAGGTGAAATACCTAAGGAATGAATGCCTTAGGTATGCTTCATTTGAACTAGATGAATATCAGAACCCAACTTGTCTTTAACCAAATCACAAAGAGCATTTTGTCCTTTGATTGTAGTCTTCTCCCTGTTACAGTATATATTCTTCACAAACTAATCTTTTAATGGGCACATCCATTACAAGATGTAAAAATGAGACAGACATAACTTCATCTATATGCACTTTAAAATAAATCTGATTTCACAAACCATATTAAGAATGAGATTGTACTGAGTATAAAAGGACTCTGCAATCATGAAGTTCCAAATCTGCTGAAATAGTCTGTATAAATTCCAAGTGAAGGGAATTTCTTTTGGATTTTGCATGGCACTGCAATGTGCCATATGTTCAAAATCATCTCAGCAGCTCTTTGATTAGTATCATGTACAAATTTCTGTGCACAACCTGACAAGAGCCTGAATTTCTGTTTAGAAGCCACTTTTCCTTCCCACTGGCAGGCTTTGTCTCCCACCTTCCATCCAGGGATCCAGGAGTTTGGGCTCCTCCAGGCACTGGCAGGACAGTGGCACTTTTGCCTCTTGGACTCCTGGTCAGTGGAGACTGTTCCCTTCTAGTTTATACAAACTTTAGAAATACAAACTTTAGAAATCTAGAATACTATTCTAGAAATGTGGGAGTTTCTAGAATGCTAGAAATACTGGAACTGGAGGAAAACCAGGTTCTGAAATGTCTAAATCCTCTGTGAGATAAAACTGACTATGTCTTTCTCACTCAGCTCCAATTCTGAGACATATTTCAACAATCATTTCAAATAAAATGTCATGCATTTGATCATGTGCAGAAATTCAATAACCTTTATGAACCAGAGATTTAAGTTCTGTGCTGAGGCCCAAATTTCCAGATGACATTTACACTTGGAATATTGAGTGTTGTCTGGGCTGCTTAAAGGGAGGTAGAGGGAAGCACCTGAATGGATGTGAGGTTGTTCTGCCTTGCCTTATTTGCCCTTCATCATTCTGCACAAATCAAGTGCAGCTTCATCCACCTGAATTATCTCCCTGGTAGTCAGTGGCACTTGCAAAAATCTTGCTATGGCCAGCAATTTTAAATTGCTTGGTATTTTCCACATTTTGAAGATTATTTTTCCAGTGTCTGTCACCTGCCTCCTCCTTATCCTTCTACTAGATTAAAAACTATTAATACTTTCAAGAAACCTGGTATAGTGATTCCTAGATCTTTGAGATATCATGCTACCTGGTTACAGAAAATCAATTTTCAGACTCTTGAAATGGAAAGAAAACTCCCTAGTGCAGCAAAATCAAATATCAAAATGTTCCTCCAGCACTGACCTAAAAGTTAATTCAGACTTTGACAGAGAATCCCACATCACTGTTTTCTTTGTTTTTCTAAAAGTGATGTAACATCCTCATTTATGTTCAAGGAACTATAGCAACCTTCTTGTTCTGGAATTGGGATAGATTTCAAGGCATATATTTAAGGAAATGCAAATCCTGATATCTCCTGGGTAGTGGGCTCTTTTAGTTTCCTTTAGGATTCAGAAGGCAGGCACAGGGGGCACCAGTCCTTTTGAGTAACCTATAGCTGAACACAAAAGCTGAAAAGAAAAACCCTGAGTTTTCTAAGTGTGGGGCTACCCAAGGATGTACATGGAAGCAGGTAGAAGTGCATTGGTCCTGAACTTTAATCTGGTCACTCCTTATGAGTACAAAATGGATTTGAAGTGCAATCTGGGGAGAGCTTTACAAACACTGAACGTGGGTGTAAATGATTACCTGGGCTGGGTGTTAGCAGCACAACTTCTTAACTCCTTCTTTCCTTTTTACTCACCTGGGTATCAAGGAATGAGTTGGGATGCCCCAGTGGCTCACACCAAGCCCTGTGGAAATGCCCTCTCTCACACTTGTGTTTCTCTCTGTTACAAAGCTGCTGACCTCCCCCCTTGCTCTTTCATTTGCTCTGGGTTTCACGTTTGGAGCGTTACACACGTTGGATGTGTTGCACAGCATAACTACATGGTGTGCTACATGCTTTGACTACACAGTAAAGCAATGAGGGAGGAAAGAATCAGAGCCAAGACAGAGCAGGAGAAGCATCTGTCAGGGAGTACAGCCTCAGTCTCCAGTGACTTGTGCTGGCATTGACGTCAGCCAGCACGGAGCGTTCGTTCTTGGATGTACTCCTGTGACTCCTGCTTGGGTTTAGTTTGTGTGTGTACTGCACTGTTTTCCCAGCAGCAGTGTGCCCTCCATAGGTCAGATCCTCTGTCAAGGAGCAGAATTAGAGCCACTGGGGCTGTGTCAGCACAGCAGAAGTCATGCTGAGGTGGTGGGACTGTCAGCAGCAGCTGCTCGCAGGGCAGCTCCAAGGATGCCTGCTGAGTGCCAGAAAGGTGCTTCTGATATAATCCCAAGCAAGCAACAAGGTGTGTTTTGGCTGGTCTGTAGCTCCTTCAATTACAGATGATTCTGGAATTTTGGACATCATCTCTGCTCTTTACTAAAACCATAAAAACTCAACTGTTCACCAAGTATACACAAAGGTGGAGAAATGGTGATGTGAAATATCAAAGCTGCATGTCCCAGCACCTTGTGTATGTTTTGTGTGTTAAAAATCATGAACATCCATGCTCTGAGAGGTTGCTTTTTCTTGCTGTGCTTAGTGCAGACCTAGTACAAGGAGAAACAAAGCATCTACTGATTTATTGATGTGGTAAGTAGTAGATTTTTCAAGCAATATCCCCAAAGAGTAAAAGAAGAAAAGAATGAAAGTTATTGCATGCTAGAGACACAGTGCAGGGACAGCAGATCCAGCAGACATTCTGTGTTCTGCTCCTTATTTCTAAGAGCTGCACACATATTAGTAGTTTTAAATTCAAGAACAGAATTCACTTTCTATTTAAATTATTTCAAACTAGTGTCACAGGAATAACTCAGTCACTGAACAAAATAAATTGTATCTTACTAAGAAATGCCAAGAGCCTGCTGTGTACCACACCACAGTTGTGATGGGGAAACTGGGAAGTCAGCTTTGCATCCATTGTGAAGGCTCTGTGTGAAGACTCCCAGTCCTGATCCATGTCAGACACTGCACAGCAGTGCTCCTACACGGAGCTGGAGACCCAGCTCTCACAGCTAGGGCTCTTCTGGCTCCTGCAGATCACATTAATGGGATTAAGTGAACCGAGGCATCCTTCCCCAGCAGCTGAACTGATGCTTCCATTGCTCATGGAATGCTGGGAAGCTAAGTGTGTAGGTGGGGCTCCTGTGCAGGCAGAGCACATCTGCACACAGCCCTAAACCCAGCAGGGCAGAAGCCCTGAGCCTTTGTGCTGCCAGTGTTGACAGCAGTGACCAGTGCTCAGCCCACTCAGGGGCACTGTGCAAGTGCCTGCAGCCTCTCCTTCCCTGCCTTCCCACCTCCACTCACCTCTCCCTGTGTCCAGCTCAGCCAAGACACATCTTTGGAGCACAGCAGAACTGAACCACTAGTTTTTCAAGGGATTTCCCTATGAAAATGGCTTTGTTTAGATAGATCTGCTCCTTATGCTCAAAATGTGTAAGCTGAAGAGCAGCCAGCTCTGGATGAGTGTCTGGCTTTTCTCCTTTGCAGATCTCCCTGCATCTACTCCATTCCACCCTGCTCACTGTGCAATTAAGAACTAAAATGGGAATGTGATCATTCAGCCCAATACTGAGGCCCCTGTGGACTGGCACTTCATTTCTCTCCTATCTGTTGTAATGGCAAGGCCCCACATTTATTCCCCTGGTGCTCTGCTCTGCTGCTCTGGTGAGAAAGTCATTACCCTTTTCAGGGACAAACTCCAAAGCATGCCAAAGGCCTGAAAAATCAAAAAGCTGTTGCTTCTGAAACAAGAATAATAAAAAAATAAAGGGAATGGAAAAACAGGTTTTGGAAGCTGCAGCAGTTTTTTCAAGGACAGCTGTAAATGGCACTTACTGCATACAAATTAGGGCCAGCAATGATGAAAAGAAAGCAACAAATAAACAAATCAATGACAATGCCAATGAAAAAGTGTTCAGCTGCCAAGAACATACTTTATCTCTCATTAGCATAATTATTGCTTCGAGTTTCAACTCCAAATGCCACAAACCATTAAAAAGTTATGTTATGCTTAAATATTTTGTCATTTTTTGGCAAGGAGGCAGGCTTAGGGAGAGGAGGGTATGAATTGCATTGCTGCCTTGTTCTATGAAGTTATCTCACTCTTTTGAGGAATTACCCTTCTGCACTGATAAACCAATGGCAGCCAAACCTGATAGAAACCAGCAAAGCTCCTGCACAGCAGAGAGAGTTGAGGGAGCTTTTAGATTTTTAAGATGCTGAAAACAGAACCAGGGATTTTCACTAAAGAAAATTTCATCCTAAACTTTTTACTCCTAGGGAAAGGTTGGGAGAGGCAAAGGGCTGGTCAAAGAAAGTTGTTTAGATTGATTTTCTGGATATTGCTTCAGCTGCCTCTTTCCCCACACCTAACAGCAGACACAGACAGAGCCTAGGGATTCAGCTGGGCAGGAAACAAAAGAACAAGCTGTTGGGACTTCCTCAAGATAGAGAAAGGAGAGATGATGACATTTCTTAATCGTCCTCAAAACATTGCTTTTAACTGAGTATAAAATTATCACATATCTCTCCAAATGTAGCCTTATGTTTAGGCAGTGAAACATCTGTACAAAGACAGTAATTTTTACCCAAACTGATCCACTGCATTTAATTTGGAAAATAGTTACTGGCTTTTTGGGTAGCAATGACATTCCTGAGTCTTTTATGAATGGATAAATTTGAACTCCATATTTCTGCTCAAATACTGCACTTTCTCATCTCAAGCATAGTCCACATTGTTTCCAAAATAAATTTAAAGGAGCTGTTTTAGTAATCTCCCTGGGATTAAGGTCCTGAAGCTGAGTGAGTCATGTATAATGGATCCACCTCTGAGAAGTCCCATCAATTAAAAGCAGGTGTGCTGCAGGAAAGTGCTCTGGCAGCAAATCACCATCAGAAGGACCTCTCAGAGGCAAATCCATCCTTGTTTTATTGCAGGGGCCTGCAGGGTCATTACCTTTGGAAATCAATTCTGAAGTGTGACAGATGCTTTCAGCTTGCAGAGCTGTGCACTGTGGCAGGCACCAAATAGCTGCAGTGCTGCTGTGGCTTTTGTGGGGTCTGTTGATAGCTGCTGCTATAATTAGCAGAGCCCTTTATGCAACTGTCATGTCCCTGAGACAAATCAATGCTGCAGCATTGTTTTACCTTCCTTGCCTCACCTAGGCTGCTCTAAATTGAAATGCAAATGCAGCCACGAACTGCAAGCTTTGAACCATATTTTACAGAGCTTCATTAATGAGTTACAAAGCTTCAGCCATGGCATAAGGTGGTGCAGAAAAAAAGCTGTTTGCTGATATAATTGCCTGGGGAGACCTCAGGACTGGGAATCTTCAACAGGTTAGACAGACATTTAGCAGGTGTAACACAGTATCATTTATCCAGTTGGCTGGTTTAGAAGTCCCCCAGAGGTCCCTGTTTTACTTATTTTGCAATGGTTCTGTCCATGTGGGATTATCAGGTTACTTACAAATTGTTTGGCAAACTGGAGGACTAATGAAGCTTAATTGGGCTCCTGAGTGGATTCCCTTACATCTAATAACATGGATGGCATTTACACTTCTTTCAGGAAAAGCATTTACAGAAAACTCTCCCTCTACAGAGTTTTGTGTTGTTGTGAATCTTACAGGACCAGAACACCTCTGAGCTCTCCAAAGCTTTGACTGAAATTGGCTGCTTGGTACAGTAGTTATTAGACAGGTGCTGACACACCTACCTGCAAGCCAGCACAGTGTGACTGTGAGAGCCCTGTTACACCATGAAATCAGGCTGAAATGTGAAGCTGAGGTAGAGCCTTATGAGGCAATTTAACAAATGACCACTCTGTGGGGGAGGAGGTACATAAGGTTTTAATTACACTGATTATGGAGTGGATTTTTTAGTGCATTGCAGCCATAATTTTGTGCTAATCAGGCAATTTAAAGCCATCAGAAGCTCTTAAAATTTTCTCATTTATTTTGTGTCACTGGTAAAGGAGCCTGAGTGTACCAGTTTATCTAATTCCTTCATAGTAACCATTGCTGGTAATACACTAAGGACTGTAATATCTACTAAGGGCTTCTTAAGTGGGGTTAAAGCAAAGCTGAGATTAATAGCATTAATTTTATGTAGAATTTTATTTTTGTATGCTTCAGTGGCATCTACTCCTGAAGGCAGACTGAGAGTTGCAGGTGATGAACACATGCCTGAGTTTAGTGTTGATGATTTTTACTTACAGAAGGGGATGTATTTGAAGCCCTGTGTAACATTGCAGGAGTACATCCACTCTGACACCCCTCAGAAAACCAAAGGGGAACGTGCCAAGTAATGTCAGTTAGCTGTGTTTTTTACATAAAACTCTTGTTAGTGACAAACAAATGGGGAAAGTTGAGTGGGAATTCCTTTGAATCTCAGAGGCTGGTGTAGATGATCATGAAGAGAGCAGGTCTGAACACATGGATATGGGAGGGGGAGCACAGCAAGGAACAGCATTCTCATTAGGGCACAGAGTGATGCATTCCATAGCCAGGGAGGTAGGGTTTTTAGGTTTTTTTCCCCTATATTTTCTGCTGACAGAAGAGGGAATGAGAAAAGTCAAAGGTCAGAGGAGCTAATGAAACATTGTGTGGATCTATCTAAAGAAGTACAAGGTATTAAATAAAATTAACTGAGAGATTCCCATTTATTTTTCTGCTGTGGTCTTTGCTTTTCCCAAGTTGTGCACTGCTTGTTTTCTCAGTGTGCATTTTTACAGTTTCATGTAAATTTATCCCCAGGGTTTCTGAACAAGAAATGTGTAGGTGACCAGCCAGTGTTCATGGCAGAATAAATATTTTTCTTATCTTTCATTTGCCTGCAGTAGATCTTCCCTTCTAAGTACCAAAATGCTGCCTGAAAAATACCAAATGGATTTCACTGGAGTTCAAGACTGCAAACAGGATAAGAAACCGTGCCATTGATGGCTGCCACTGGCTAAACATGTTGAAAATGCCACTCAAGCTTTTCCTGCCTTGCTCTGCACACATGCATTAAGAGGAATCATCCAGGGGAAGCCACTGGAATTTGATGGACCTAGCTTTATTCCAACTGATTTGATGGGCAGTGTGGAGGCAATTGGGAATAAGCCTTGGAAGCACAAGTTGGAATAGATTATTTGTCTATTTACTGGCTCAGGGTTTTCTGCTGTCAAATCTTACCCACTGATGGCTTTTGCTTTTGCTGGTCTCTGAGATGGAGTGTGATGAGGTTCTGTGCTTGTTTCCAGACTGAACTGGGAGTTTCAGAGCTCTACCCTTATTCCAGCTCAAAATGGTGAGTGGAACATGCTGCCAGTGAGCTGCCATCCCTCTGTCCTCCCTGGGACGTTCATGTGGAGCTGGAATGCTGGACACAATGTCCTGCTGGGAATGGCAGCATGCAGACAGCTCTGTCCCAGTCAGACTGCTCAGGAAGGCCAGGGCAGCAAAGAAAATACTTTGTTTTTGTGGGGTAGGGGTTTGTTTTTCGATACATCTGTTTTTAATTAGCAGCCTATAGGAAAAAAAAAAACACACCACAATATGCAAAATAGTTTTTCCCTTGCTTTCTTAAACTCCCTGGTGCCACCTGTTTGGAGCACATGGTGTATTAATGCTGGATACAGGACTCCAGCAGCCAGGGTAGGTAGCACTTTAATAATTCAGACATGGTCTGCTTGTCAGAGCTGTTTTCTCTCTTTTCACACCAGCACAGCAGCGCTTTCCTTATGTGACAACTGGAATGTTCCCTCCAGGCTGCCCTGTGCACAGGCACTCCTCAGGGCTTTCAGAGCCCAGGCAACAGAAGCAAATGATCAGGGATGCATAAATCTTCAGCAGAAGGCAAGGCTGGCACACAGTGGAAAGATGAACCATGGGTCTCTGGATATCTCTCTGTCTCATCCTGCTGCTGGCTATTTCAGCAATTTCAGCAGGTTTTTGAGGTATACCAACTCCACAGTTCACTGCTGGTTCTTGTTAACAAAGATTCTGGCCAGAGATCATTTCTGATTAAAGGATTAAAGCACAAGGATGAAATTGAGAGTCTTTAGATGCATGAAAAATGTTTTCTTAGCTCTGGTTTCAGAAAAAAACCCTCCATCTGTGCTGATATGTGTCATGTTTGCTTCATCCAGCTGCTGGAGAAAAGAGGCTTCACTCCTTTTGAAGTTCACCCTTCTGAGCTTAGTGCTGGTACAAGTAACTGAAGTGGCAACTTTGCCCTTTGAAAACACCTTATTTCTGTCTCAGAGTTTCCTTCATTTTTCCCTTTGGCAGCTGATGGAGTCAAGGGAATACAGAGCCAGTGTGAACTCAGCACCAGTAAGGCTCTAAAGCCCTGGTAATAAGAGCACTGTAATAAGCTGAGTGAAGCAGTAGCATTATCATCATTAGGTTTCACCATTTCTACCCCTGATGAAAAACACTTTATTTGTTCTGGTCTCTCCATGGAGTGTTGTGGTGTTGGAAGTGACTCCCTCACCATGACTACAAGGGGTAAATCTTGTCACTTAGCACTGCCATTAGGTGCATAAACCCAGATGAAGCAAACACTCTACAGCACCCCATCAAACCCATTTACACACCACAGTTCCTCTAGCCCATTAGAGGTATGTATACCTGGAGCCATTTCATTATATATTTTACAGTTTTCATTTATTTTTTCTGTGCTCCTAATCAGCAATTGATTTTGCAGCATCATTCTGACTTCTGGATTATTCAAACTTTTCTTTATTTAATGTACTATAGACAGATAAAAAAGAAAAAAAAGTTTAAAAAGTTCAGCCTCTCCCAGCCATTTTCATCATTAATTTCACCCATTTCTCATTTTTAATTGCTGTGTTATCTCTCTAGCTCCATTCCCAAGCCAATATGTTAGGGAGGAAAAAACCCATCCAGACCAACCTCCTGGCATCTCCTAGCCCCTTTGGCTAACAGTAACTCATTCTAGGGTTTTAATTGCATTTTTAAGTAAGGCTGCTACAGCTATTGGCTTTGAGCCTCTCATCATGCACAGTATTTTGTTAGCATGCAAGGCAGAGCTCGCTGTTCAGAAGGGACAGCCTCTCACAGAGGCAGAGATAAAAAGTGGAGCACGTAACGCTGTCTGCTTTGAGAACCTGGGCAGGGAATATGGAGATGTCAGTTAATTTCTTGGCTGTCTCACATGTTTGGGTTTAATTTAGTTACCTCAGCACTGTCTCAGTTCTCTGCCTGTAAAATATCCTCTCTCTTACCAGCCAGTGGCACAACTACTCAAAAAAGCTTGGCCTCCTTCTGCCTCTGTCATCCTACCATTAACCAGCAGGTTCTTTGGCACAGGCCCTCACACAGGTACCAAACAGCCCCTGCCACAGCACCAACACTTCTGGCATTTCCAGTGTGCCAGGATGGCTGTCATCTCTCACATGTGTGCCAGCCCCCTGCCTCAGCTGTTTTCCCATATCCAAATCAATCCATTCCCTTATCTGCTGCACAGAGCCAAGAATGAATACAGCGAGGTGGCTGCTTGTCCCTACCCAAACCTTGCCCTTCCTCTGCACGTTTGCCCATGCTTGGTGTGGCCCAGGATGGGAGTGCCTGCCTGTGCTGGGGACACAGAGCACACCGCCCTGCCCCGCTGTGTGCTGCGGTCACAGCCCATCCACGCCCGGCCAGAGCAGAGGATGCTCACCCGGGGCTGGGGTCAGCGATCTGCTCTCGCTGCTCTGTGCCCGACTCATCTCTCTGACCTTGTGGCAACACAAAACCCAGACTGCTGCTAACAGGAGTTGTGTTTAAACAGCTGTAAGGGCACACCCTCCACACCGCAGTCATTAAAAACGGCATTATTTCATTTCTAAGAGTACACAGATTATAGCTTCCATATCCTAGCCAAGTTCTAACTGAACATTTACTTTTTGCATCTCAGAGTGGTTTCTGTCACTTTCTCCAGCAACCATAGTTTTGTTTCCTACCCTAAACCCTATTAGATTGCTCACAGACTGTATACAATGCCACAGAGAATGAAGCTGTTCGTGTACTTGTATGTTGGAAAACATTTCTGACAAGAAAAGAGAGCATATAATGTTCGAACCTCATAATGTATCTTATTAATAATTGATATATTCTTCCAACTGTTCTGAGTGTTCATAAAATGCTCTGAGTTTCTCTGAAGCAGTGTGAGCTGTGAGAACAGTCACTGCTTGCACAGTGACAAACTGTAATCACAAAGAACCTGAGGTGTCACAATTGCTCTGCCTCCAGATTCAGCAGATTTCACAATGCATTAGAAAAGCATAACCAGCAATAGGATTGCAGGGTAATTAGTTCATTAAAAGCAGGGTGGACTTCTTGTAAAACAAGTTAACATACCTCTTTTATTGCAGCTTCTTCAGGAAAATCTCTTCAGGCTTCTGGTAACCACTGAGCCAGGAGCTGACTCAAGCACAACATTTATTTAGGGAACTGGCATCAGATTAACCCTTCCCATGACGAATCCCCTGGGCAGGTTTGGAGGAACAACTGATCAGGTTGGAGCTCACAGGTTCCCCTGGCTCAGAGAGGACAACCCCAGAAATGAGAAATGGAGCAGCTGCACAGGAAAATTCTAGGAATAATTCATAGATAACTTCTGAAAAATTATTAGCATTTTAAAGTCAGTTTCTAGAGAAAACCTGCTGATTCTGATATGGCAACCAGAAAAGTTTATTCCTTGGATCTGGTGAATCCAGATATCAAGAGATGTTTGTCCAACTAAAGTGCCACTTTTGGAAGCTCTTAATGTGTAATCATTCGTAGATTCCTGCTAGGGATTCATTAATGTCATTCATTTCTTTACTAATCCTAGACTTCCACATATACTAAATTTTTTCAGCTGTCTCTGCTTTTTCTTGGTAGTCAAAACTTTGTTTTCTAAGTGGTTTATATTCTTTTGCTTTTTGTTACCTTTTCTTGTGAGAGTTTAAAAAGAAATGCTTGATACCATGATGTTTACTAGAAAATTATAACCCTTGTAGACTTTTGAAGCACCCTGTGGAGTTTAAAGGAAAACTGCATCTTCTATAGAATGTTAGAAGAGGCCTCAAGAGTATCACCAAAAGATGCTTGTAACACTTCAGATGTTTGATAGCAATTTTCAGTAGAACCTTTTGAATGCATCCATAATTCTCCTGCAAATTTAATAAGGCCTCTTGGGACAATCTCAGCTCACTGTTTGTGGATGGATTTGCTGTGTGCCATTCTCTTGAAAGTTCATGGCCTGAAAGCCAAATTGTTACATGCCCAAGACCCTTCCCTTTGTCTTTTTTGGGCACTATCAATGGGCCTTAGTAGGAGAATATAAGCAAAAAGGGAAATTAGCTACTGTCTCCCTGCATTTGGGAAGACACAAATTATGTCTTTGAGAAGACTTTCAAAGCCATGAGAACAAGTCACTTCTCTGATTTCAGAGGCTGTTAAGCCAGGCTGTTTCCAGAAGGGGAGTTTCCTTGCAATTTTTCAGTCTTTGAGTAATCTCTGTAAACCTTTCTTGGCTGCTTTGTGTGCTTTGCATTTTCTTTGTTCATCTATTTTTAAATAACCAGACGGACACATTATTATAGTTCAATTTATTCTTCAATATTGATTTTTTAGGCTGGCATGTGATTTGCTCCCATGACTGTTTGCAGTGACAGATCTTTGGAGTCAGGACTTTTTGATAAAAGAAACTGCATTGTTTCACCAGCCATATGGTCAGTAAAGAAGAAGAACCAGGCAGGTTGGGTCACCTGAGCTGGAAATCATGGCTCTACTTATATGACAAGTTAGTGGAAGTCCACATATATGTCCTAATTAGATTTAAAATATCTGAACTCAACGTTGTGTGGTACAAAGGGTGACAAAAGGAGATGCTACCTTACCTACATAATGTATAAATTGTTCCTTTTTTTTTTTTTTCCTTTTTATGGCCGAGTTTAAAGTTAACAGTTTCATTACATTAAAGTTTCAAGTAGAGCCAGAATTCATGTGAGAAAAGCTGTGATTTTTAAAGTTAATTCCTGGCTAAGGAGGGCAACTATTTCTTCTGAAAATCAGAGGTCCCGAAGGGAAAATATATAACACTGCACTATTCTTTGATTGATTTAAACACAAATCCAGCTGTGGCTGAACACCTGAGAACAAGCTGTACCTGGTAGAGGTCTCCTCAGCTGCACCCTCCTCAAGGATGGAGGCATCCCCATCAGAATTGCAGGTGTGACAAACCATCCACACCGGTCTCGTGTCCTCTGCTCAGCGCTGGCTGGCCATCTGGCCTCGTGCACCTTTACTCCCCATTCCCTGCCCTCCCTGCTCAGAGACTGATCTGGGGGGCACATCTGAGCTGGCCAGGTGTTAGAAGTGGCCTGGAAGCCACGGAGGAAAGGACCATGGAGGCTTGCCAGCACTGCAGCAGCCTCTACACGAGTGCACACCACCAGGACACGTGGCCAGGGCACCTCTTGTGCCTCTGTCGCTGGGTCATGAACAAACGACACAAACCTCGTTTATGAAAACTTCCTCTGACTCCAATCTTTATTCAAAGACTGACCCCCTTTATCTATCTTCTAGAGCAGGCCATCTCACTGGTCAGAAGAGTGCCAGAACTCTTCATCCCATTGGCCCAAACTGAAAGACACAGAGAAGTCCATCCCACAGGCAGGAATTCAAAACATCACTCTTGTTACAACAACACTTGCAATGTTTATGTCAATCCTGTGAGAACCAGGTCTTCCTGAACCAAAACATCATGAAGAAACTGAGTCTAGAAACTCAGAAACCTCAGGCCCAGGAGACTCAGACTACATGCCTCCCACTCCTCTCCCCATGTCCCCACCTGTACCTATCCTGTGTACTGTACCCTAAAGCATAGCAATGTCTAAACAACCAGATGGACCAGCAAGATGGTGTCAACAGTCTCCTTAGGGGTCACTTTTTACTCTTCAATATAATTTTCAGAAAACAAGTCTCATTTTGGAAACAGGCACCACAGGGGGAGGAGTAAAAAAAACCTCACCTCGTAAGTGATGGCATTATTGTAGGCAATAAAAAACCCAGCAAGGGCCGGTCAGTTGGCATTTTTTTCTGCAAAAGGACAGCTATATAAATATATTTCATACTAATAACATTTTTATTTATTTATGCTGTAAGATTGCAGACAATAAACGAGAAAAAAAATCACTGAAATTCCACTGCTCTTTATGTAGAGTAATAGCACTTCATACACACAAGCATCACTTGTAAAATACATAACAGAGACATTTATAGTAAAATTCTCTACTGTCCTTAGCTACAGATGAATAATTTTCCTCACAATCTTATAACACACAATACATAGAGAATAGCAAATGAAAACAAATTATGCCACAGGAATGAGACTGCATCAACTATTGGATTATCTTTTACAGCTGATATAAAGACATAATCTCCTGAAAGCATGCCACAGGGTCATAATTTTCAAAAGGGGAAGGCTATACTCAGGAACTATATACTTCTTTAGGACTTTGGTCTGCAGAAATGCTAAAATGCACTGAAAGGAGTGACATTTAAATCTAATTATAGACAGATTTTCTAACTCAGCAGACAGTATAATTTCCTCTATAATCTAGTGAAGCTATTTAAAATATAGTTTTCTTGATTATTCCATTTTCATAACCAGGATGATTACAATGTAAAATGATGAGGTGGAAATGCAGTTTTCTGCTTCAACATGAAGCAGAAGAAATATGTCTTAGGGAGTTCATTTGAGGGGATGGAGGAGAGATCTTTTCTTGCTGCAAAGCATCACACCATTTTTCATCAATTTAATATCTAAAAGAAGTGCCTTGGGAGCAAAGTCACAAAAGTATATTGCACAATTGTATGTAAAATGCTGTGATATATATTTTTTCATAAATGTTTAATGTTTTAGGATAGTTACTTCCAGATTATCTTTCAGTCTGAACCTCCCAGAAGACAGGGAGGATTTATATGATCCTGTGGTAATAGCCCATTTTGTTCTCCCAAAATAATGTCTATCTATCAGAGAATATGAATGGGAATGTCTAAGCAGAAAGAAGTCTGTGGCTAAAAATTTTTGTTGGGGGTTGAGTTCT
>VXBS01003545.1:152206-332961 GCA_013400255.1 Sitta europaea | reverse complement strand
TGTGTCGTGGTCCATGGGCAGAATTCTTGGGTCATTGCGTTGTGGTGTCTTGAGTGTGTTGATTTTAATTTTTACGTTTGGATTCTGTTGTGTTTTCAAAGCTGGTAATCTTTGAGACCAGATATGTTGAAATTTTATACCCAGATCAAGAGGTTTTTGCGTGCGTTGTTCAGGACTTTTGCTGTTGGTCTTCTTATCCAGCAGTCTTGCATATAGAAATTATTGTATTGTGTCTTATTGTTTTCTTTATTGGCCTTTGCGTTGAAGAATCAGTTTTGGCTTTTCAGTTGTGGACTCCAGGTTTAGAGGGATAATGTAATGCGGAGGAGGGAGAATATTACTGCTTTCTGCATATATACAGGTTTTCTTATATTCTATGTGTATATTTGGCACAGAAATGTCTTGTTTTCAAGTTCACAGTGAGGAAGTTTCTGGCATTTCAAAGTTACTGCATGAAGGAATGTACTTATGTTTTTTTTTTCTTTAAGTCTATGTCAAGACAGCTCCTTCGTTGTTCACATTGGGAAAGGTAGGTCAGATTACTATGGAGTAGTTTATGTGTTAGTAATTTCTCTTGTGTTGTTGGTTGATTTTCCTGTGTTTCATTTTTGCAGAAGAGTCTTTTCCTTCTGCATGTGTGTTTACTTTTCTGGTCCTGTTAATACTGCTCAGTTCAACCTTCAGTAGTTTTTTTTTTGAAAACGGTCATTCTATGCGAGGTTATTGTTTGAATTCCCATGTTTAGACCCTGAGACTGTGCTGAGGTCGCCTCGTCTGATTGGCAAGGTGCCCTGCCTGCCATATGGAAATGACGTTGGGGTTAAGGGACACTGGTAAAGAAAGGTCAAAAAAAATATACTGGAGTTTGAGGTTGTATTACGGTTAAGCTGTTTAAAGGCAGGCAGGCAGAAGTGCACTCTGCTCCACATAGATGAAGTCTTCCCCCTCCTTTTCTCTTTCTTTTCAGATAAATTTCCTTTCTTCTTCAAAACCCTATGTGGAAGCGTACAGCACTATGTGAACAATTACTCTTTTTTTACACAGAAGTGGTCTCATAATATTTCAAACATTGATCAGTTAAATCAGAAATAAGCTAAGACCAGTACGACCATTTTTTTCTCGTCATCTGAGTTGTCTGAGATAGCACAGTAGATGATATAAATATGACCTCTTAGATTTGTGGACAGAGGTGCATGATTCAAATACAGCAGAGCATCAAATATATGCATATGGTTAATGTGATTTTGAAGCATGGAGTGTGTAAGGGCAGTGATTTGTGACTCTAGCATTAAAACAATGACTTTATTGCTTCAGAAAATTATATTAGCTTCAGAAATTGCCTTCATTTCACAAGGTTTCAGTGGATGAAACCTAAGCAGCCAAGAGTGTCAGGTCACGTGGCACTAGAGAATGAAAATAGAGTGTTCCCAAGTTTTAGTGCGTCTCATAACACTCCTGGTGTTATTTTTATGAAAATTACATGTTCATCCTAGAGGTCCCCTTTAGGAGAGTATGACCCAACAGAAACCCACCCCCCACACCTGTGACCTCTCTGTGCTGATTTTTATGTTTTTATTTAGATTTTGTGCCATGTCACAAGTTAAGTGAGCAATGGCAGTACTTGTATAAAACCATACCTGTGTCTATAAGTTGTGCACGTTGATTGAATTTGTCTGAGGAGTAGTGAACTGCAACACGCTGATAAAACTGTGTGGGTAGATCCAGAGAAATTCTGTGTGCGTCAAAATGTGAGGTGGGAGGATAAAACTGAACACTACCTTCAGCAGCATCCTGGTATCCTTCAGCCCTGGGTACTTAGGTACAGTCTCAGGCCTGCTCAAGTTTTCCTCCAGGTGCCAGAGCCCTCCTTCAAGCCTTTTTTTTCACCTCAATACTAGCTGGCATACTGCAAACAGTAATTGCAGGGGTGAAGCTGGAGAGATGCTCCTTTGCAGAGCTCTAATAGGTAAAGACCCTCCCAAAATGAGGGAAGTTTCAGTCACTACCAAAGCCATATTTGCTAGTGTCTTTGTGCTCCCAGCTTGGCAGGGAGCAGCCTCCCTGAGGGATGCCAGGACTGGAGTCATTCCCTGGCTTGCCTGTGCACTGCAAACAAGAGCACAGTGTTTATACTTCAGTCACTGCTGCTCCTGTGGGGAGAGTTAAACACAGACAGTGCCAGAGCTGCTGAGTTCCACATTAAACAGCAGGGAAAGGATGGGAGGCTGCAGGGGAAGCAGCAGTCGGAAGTGGGATGGCCCAAAGCAGCCCAGATAAAGCTTCCTGAGGTGGAGTCTCTCAGGGATACCCAAGGGCAGGAGCACCCCACCTCCGATTTCCTCCACAAGAAGACATTGTTTGCACTGATGGGCTGGTAAATCCCATTAACTCTTTCAGGCTTATAAATCTTACTTATTTGTAAGCCTTCTAAAATCTGTGATACATTTCCTACTTAAAGAGATTGAGTTATTTTAATTCATTAATTAATGAATCTTTATGAGCAGTCTTGGGTGCTGACCTTTCAGCACGGAGATCCAAGTAGCTTCTGGTTTGCATCTAGAAAATTTCTATGCTCCAGGCTTCTGGTCCCTTCTTATTTAAATTATAAATCAGGCAGAAGTGATAGAAGTTGTTCTGGACTGCATGAGCCTTTTTAAGTGGTTCTCTTCTCATTTATGACAGTTTTAATGTTCTTTGGGTACTGCCTTTGAATTTGGGTCAATCCTTTGCCTTTTGATCAAATTTTTCACCAGGTATGTATGTCCCGTTGGCACCCATTAAGAATATTAGTCTTGCAATGCATAGGGAGGTAGAGAGAGCAAAATTAATTAGTTTCACTTCAGACTCTTGAATTTACTGGCTTTATGTACAAAGTTAAGTTTCAGAATGGGTCTACCCACCTCAGTTCTTCCTCACTTCAGTGGCAGCAGAAGAAAAACTGTGGTTTAGGCAGGAAAAGGAGAAAATATTTGGTGGCTGAATTCTCCAAGGGGGTTTTCAAAATTATTCAAAATTATTTTTCCTTGACCAGGCATTGTTACCTATTTATCTACTTCAAAGGGTGCTTAAGTTAAATTTTTACAAGACTTTTTCACATTCTCTTCTTGTCTCCCCCCTATATAACAAAGGTTTTGATCACTTCCTTAACAGGAAACATGAGTTGCAAATTTGATTTCTCAGACTTATGCTTTTCAAGGATTTTTGTCAAGTCTGTTGTCCATAATTTCAGAGGGGTTCCATGAACAAAAATACCATCATTTTTTGCGCTTTTATCTGATTATCTGCTGAGCCTCCCACCATGGCATGAGATCAGAATTTCCCCTTTTATCACTCATGGACAAATTCCTGCTAAATTAATGCTCCTAGATCTGTGCTCAGGGCCAGCACATCAATGCAAGGTGCCTCTGATTTTCCTTGTAAACACCTCATCAGATATTCCAGCTGCTGTCCTGAAATGCCCTGACCATGGAGATAATGGGTTTATCAGAGGTAGGACGTGGGTCTATCTGCTTCTCTCAGGCTGATTTATAGAACTGAAAATGCTTCTGTGATTTCAGTTTTCCTCTCAGTGACCACCACACCTATTAATGAAATGTACATTTCTGGGCAATTTTCCCCATTTGCTCAGGGTAATGAAACAGCAGGAAAACAAAGTTACTCTGTTGTATGTCCTATTCTGTACCTGTCGTATGAATTATATGATGGCAAAATACTTTTAAAAATTGTGCAACTGTTTAAAATTGTGCAATGAGAACTTGGAATTTTGTATAGAAATGAGAAATAGGTTGGCCAAGTGGATCCACCTGTACAACACTAGGTAAGTTACCTGACAAGTTCAGAATTCTCTGTCACATGTTTTTCATGTTCTATTAAATCTGTGTAGTAATGTAAACACAGATGTAAATCTGTGAATGCAATCTTAGACTGTAGAATACCCTCAAACTGTTCCAGGGGTGGTTCAGGTTGGATATGAGGGAGATTTTCTTCACTGGAAGAGTGGTCAGGCATTGGAGGGGCTGCCCAGGGAAGTGGTGGAGTCCCATTCCTGGAAGGCTGTAAGAAACCACTGCATGTAGCACTCAGTGCTCTGGTTTAGTTGATGTGGTGGTGGACTGGATCATCTTGGAGGTCTTTTTCTGCCTTCATGATTCCGTGGCAGGTGGTCCTCCTGCTCTCAGTGTTAATTAATGTTTATGAATGTCCTGATTTAAATATTGTTGATTTTTGAAATCGAGAGAAACCACTTTTTCTATTAAGACTTAAGGTACTAAAGTAGACCCAGCTCTTGCTTGGAAAAAGTGTCATTGGCTGTGGCTGATGTCATCAGCTCTCCCCAAATCACTGTAAGGTCAGTGAAAATATGATTCTAGATTCCTGTGAATTTTTTTGTTCTACATACAGGTATTTTTTCACCAGTTATTCATGAGATTCAATGGTCATGGTAAAATATTTATACATTTGTCATCCCTCAAGCTGAAGAGTCCACAACACTGTATTTACTACTGTTTTTTACTGCCAGAATTTTCTTCTGATGTAACATCTGATCAGACCCTTGTTACTTCCTGTCCCACTGTTTTCCCTGGGAATGTCTTTAGGAGAATGGGCTGACAAACCCTTAATCAAATCTATGGTTGTGGGAGTAGAATACACATTGCTGGAGAAAGAATGCTGTACACATACAGGTATTATAGGCAGATTAAAGGGAAATAAAGGATATTTAACATTATTTTCTGTATTCTTCAATATTGCTCTGAAGAGACCATTTTCCAAGGCAGGAAAATAGTACAGAGAATGGATTTTGTTGTGAAAATTTGGACAGGTGCATAATGTATATTTATCACCCTTTCATTGTTTTCTGGTAATGTCCTGGGGCATTTCTGTGATTGGTCACTTTTCTCTCCCTTTTTGTGAAGCATCCTGAGAGTTCTGATAATTGGAAAAATAATTTAGATGTGATGGGCCGCAATTATGCTCCATTATGGGCTGTGCTCCATAATGGAGATTAACCTGCAGTGGGAGGATGCCTGGTGTGAACTCATTAGATTCTCTCTGCTAGCTGGGAATGGAATTCAAATAAAAATAACAATAACCCTCCTTTCTGCCCTCCCCCAATCCATTTCAATGCTCATTGAGCAGCTCTCTAGGGGTATCTGCATTTTCTTGGGTTTCACTCTGTTAAAGAAGCATTAAATCAGACTTTTCTGATGGTTGCTTATGGAATGGGGGTGACAGGACAGGTAAAACACAAAAAAAGAATTATGAATACGACAAGCAGCTCTCACAGTTTAACATTTGCTTTGCTTTTCTTTGATTCTCTGTTCTGTTCACACAAAATGAACATGGGGGAATGCGGATCCAACTTTTCAAATGTTGTGAGAAAAAAAAAAATTTTCAACATTTGCAAGCAGGACTTGGTTAGTCATGCCTTGTACTGTAGCCACTGAAATATTCTTTGATTTAGTCTATTTTAAAAATGTAGATAAACTACCATTCAACACCCAGAAGACCCAGTAAGTCTTCAGCTGCTGTCATCCTTTTTCAAAGTAAATTAAAAAAATCTAAAAATCCAGTATCAGCAGTATTATTTTGGATATTAAACTTGTAGCTGGGTACAGTCCACTTAACTGCCCTGAAATAATTCAGGCTGCTTCCAAGCCTATTTATAAGACAACTGTTTCGGCTATTAAGTGCAGCAGCTTTTCACTGCTTATTTCATCTGGAATTATTGGGTTTTATGGAAAAAAAACCCTAAAAATCTACCAAACCATCCCCTTAAGGTACTGCTCTTCTGCTTTCTTTGGTTTTATAAAAGATTGCTGTTGTAAGAGACACCAGGTTCAAAAAGGCAAAGAGATTGTTTTTCATCAGCATCGTGACAGTTGTTAGGAAAAAGAAAAAAAAATTCAGAGGGGAGATTTATGGAAAAGAAGAATAGGCCAATTTTATCAGTGAATTTTGTTTACAGGCTGATAAACAGAGTTGCTGTCTGGCCACTGGAATCTGTGCCTGGGTTTGGTGGAGACTGAGCACATTTCCAGTGCCTGCTGCAGGTCCTGAAGGGCTGCACGTAAACAGGGTCACGTACACAGGGAGCACTCCTGCTCTTCCCTGAGCCATGAAGCCTGAGGCTGGCACAGAGCTTTGAAGTAAGAAGGCAGACTCCAAGGCTGCAAACTGCATCAGCCCTGGCTCTTTCAACACACCTCATCTGAAACTGTAACATAATTCCTCTTCCGTTGTGGAGTACCACACAGCTTTTAAAAATATTAAGAAAATTATTCAGAGGAGTTGGAAAAAAAACCATTCCTTACATGTAGCACTGAGCTCCTTTTTGGTTTTGTTTCTCTTAGGGTTTTCATGCTTCCCAGCAATGGTCTGTTTTCTAGGTTCAATTAAAAATTGCCCTCAAGTTTGTATCTTATTTGGTTGTCTCACTGTGGCTTTGTTATCTAAGTGCCCTGTATAGCAGCACAAAAGGCAGGAACGAGTGATATATTCCAGGTGTGCTCTCTGGATAAGAATAAATGGGAATCTGCTTAGTGTAGAAGAACTGTTCCTTTTCAGGGTTTTAATTAAAACATGTTAAAGAAGGTCAAAATTAACTGGTAAAAAAAAAAGATTTGGACTACACCTTTTTAGGTACCCTCAGAGATTTTATTATAATGTGGTTTCGTAAAAGTATTTTCAAGTGTTTAGCACTTGGGATGCCTTTGCATCATCGGGTATGAAGAGAGAAAGCAGCAGCAGCTGCAGGGAAATTCAGTGTGAACAGCAGCCACTTATAACAGTTTCACTCACGTTAGGATCGTACTGACTCAGTGCATACTTGGTGTCACTGGTTAAAATCACTCCGGGTTTTATGGTTTATATTTTTTCATTCTTTTTTATCTTGTGTTTTGATGGAACTAATGAGAGCTATGTCTTTCAAGTTAGTGTGCAAGTAGTGTTTGCAGCAGTGCAAGAAATCCTTATGTTTTCCCAAGTTCCTTTTTACTTTTACTTTTTACTTTTACTACCTTTGTTTACTAAGATGCCTTCTCCATCCCTTCAAATAAAGCTTTTTCTCAGCCTTTTCTTTTTCTCACAAGTCTCACATATACATATTTAGAAATATTGAAATATATACATACATGGATACAAAAATTCATCAAAAAAGCTATGGGAGGCTGTGGTTGATTCATGCCCAAAACGTGAGCTCTTGGAGCTGCTGCAGCTTTCTTTGCTGGATGTAAAAGGCAAGACACCCTGATACTACTGTACTTCACTGTAATTTACAGAGGGTGATGGCTGCTGTAGTTGGTGGAGGGTGGGAGGAGTGAACCAGCAGCTCATTGTTTGGAGACTGTGTGGAGCACCTGACACTGCGCTCGAGAGGGTTCCCCAGCCAGCCCTGGTCTGGGACAGTGCCGAGTGTGGTCTCTCCCGGTCTGGAATTATCTCAGGCAGAGATAAGGCAGAGGCTGCTGGATCCCCTGGCAGCAAGGCTGCTCTCTGTAGCACCAAGGTGGGAAAGGCACCGAAGATTAGAGCAAAAACCAGGGAGGAATGCTTCTTATGATTGCCAAAGGTTTATTTTCTCGGTGAGGGTAAGAGGCGAAGTGACTCAAAACAGGGGTGTGCAGGGAGTTTTATAGGGGGAGGATCCCAGGGGCGGACACAAACGTACAACCAATAAGGTCGGGAGAGGGGAGGAGTGGAAGGCGGGATTGACAACATCCTGAGCTAATGAGGGAGGACCAGGCTCACCTGGGCCAATGGGGCAAGCGAGGTTTGGGTGACACCCCAAGTGCAGGGATAGGATGGAGGGAGGATTGACAAGGAAGGGTCTGGAACAGGGGATGGGACACCTGTGATGGACGGGAAGGAGCTGGGCAGGGAAACACTGCCTGACAGGGAAGGAGGTGGAACATAGGGCAGGGTTTGCCATTTAGGAAACTTCAGGGGTGGGCAGAACAGTAGGGATAGACTAACTTAAGAGAAACAAAGGGGTTCATTGGAATGAGCCATTGACAATTGAACTGTAAATAACATACAAATATAAAAACGTGGAAATTCATACAAACATCACAACAGCACCAAACTTGGGAGTAATTCCTGAGTATATTTTAGATTTAGCCTCTTGTCCTTAATCAAACACTCAGCACCCGTAAATCCTGTTATTTTCTCTCTGGTTACCTCGGGGAACTCCATTAACTCAAGACACAATGCACAGAACTCCCATAAGGTCAAAAAATGTGTTATCTTTGATGGTATATGATCCTATCACAAATTACCACTTCCATGGTATTTCTTTCTAATCTTGCACCTGATCATGAAAGCATCACTGAAGTAGCAAGGGAATCAGGAGCTGTCACATTCATATCTGTTTTGTATGAAGTGTGGAAAAATAATAAAAAACTTTTAAATTTCTGTGATATTTGTCTTTCTCCTGAGTTCTATTCCTTTTCTTATGGTGCTTAAGTGGTGCTTAAGCTTGAGCTCAGAATTTTAGGATTTTCCCAATTACTGAGAAAAGTCTGTATTTACTAAATTGAAGCTTGAATGACAAGAATTTTATGACATCATTATCCTAAAATGCAACAACCACAAAGTGCAGTGTGCATTTAGAACCTGCAGAGAATCACGATGTGTGAACTTTTTATGAAATTGTTTAATCAACAACTAAATAATGTCTTTTGTTAATACTTTATTGCTTTTAACAGTGTAAATATTACTTACTTTTTGCCATTTTAGAGCAAGTGTCAGAATGTTGGAAATTGTTTTCCCTTGGGTGTACACACACCTTGAGACTGTACTTCACTCTGCACATCTCCCCCATCTTTTTTTTTCTCCTAAAATTTATTTCCCAGTGTGTAAGGAATCATCCTTTCTGCATGTATCTAGAAGTGGATCTAAATGCAAAAGCAAGGTTTTAGTTGTTAGTCTTATAGAAAACAGGTGAGTATGGTGATTGGGAAGTATCTTTTTTCAGACTAGAAACAAGAACCTTTTACCCTTAAGGCACTAGGAGTTCCCCAATAAAAAGAATCCAAATCAGAGCATTTTGCAGTTGAACAAGAAGAATACCCTTGCAGGTATAAGTGTTGAATATCAAGAAAATTTGCTGCAGGAATGAAGTGATTATATGTGTTAGGCTGCTGCAATCAACTTGCAGAAAACTGCCAGTGATTATTTTTGTCCTTGAGTTTCATTTCCAGCAGGTGCCTCCTTCATATAATGGTGAGTGGTTCTTAAAGAACAGAGTGGAAAGGCCCCCAGGTCTCCTTAAAGTAAACAGACTTTCCCAATGCTTAAAATATTCTTGAAGTGTGCATTTACATTTTTATTTAAAAGTACAGGCTTCTTGTCAGGAACTCCTTTGGTACAAGTAGATGGCCAAGGTAATACTGCTAATTATTGATGGTTTGAAACCTGATTAAGAGATTGGCTTTGAGGTAATAAAACCAACAGAATTTTGTTAAATATTTGTTTGATTGCCCACAACATATAATGGGTATTTCCCACATCTTAAGGTATTGTACTTTCTAAAAGAGATCACAAGGCAAAATATCTGATTCAAATCAAGTAAACAAAATAACAAACTCACATCATCCTCCCAAGATGCACCTCAGCCATGAAAACTTGATGCCTGGTCTGGCAAATGTCAAGTCCAAGGCAAGCATATGGAAGAAAACACAAAGATTTCAGGGTAGGTCATGGGAAATGTCACCTATCTTGACCTTGATTATAATCATTAGTAATTGTTACAAGGCTCATGTTGTTTTTAAGGAATGCAATAATAAAGTTTCAGCTCCCTGGAACTAGAACCATGCATTGCATTTAATGTGAGAAGGCTCTTTCCTTGGAGATTGTGCTGCTTGCATAGTAAATAGGGCTTGTCATCTTTGGTTTCTGCTGTAAACATGACTGGAATGTTTAATATTGTTACTAGATAGAACATAAATGTAACTTTATTTTTAGGAAACAAAAAACATATAATAGGTTTCTGTTTTTTTAAAGAAAGTAATTTTCTTTTTTCTCATTACTTTATGTGATCATTATTATGAATATTGTCAATTTTTTCAAATTCATGCACCCAAAATGCATTTGGATGTTTGCAGCTTTCAGCTGAGAACAGCACTATGGTATGTGACAGCCAGCATGAATTCTTCCATACTCTCTGTCCTTGCTATACCAGGGCAAATCTCAACTCCTGTAAATTCCTTTGAGACCTCCAGAATGCCCATGAGTTCTATTTTACTGAACTTTACTTACAGTTTCCTTTTAAAGTCCACCCGAGTTGGGTAGATAGGGTGGTAGAGGGATTTGCAGAGTCCTATGTAACGAGGACTCAGAAAATCTGTGTATTCTTTAAGTCCTCTTAGAAATCAAAAGCTTATACAGAATGATGCATCTCCACTATAGAGTTTATAACTGGAGTTGAATTACCTTAGAAGGGTGATCAATCCCTTACAGCTTCCATATGTGTTTTTCTTTCAGAGGTATAGATCGGACTGGTTTTCTGCAAGCAAAATGCACCTGTGAATTTTTCTGTCGAATCCCAGACCAGAAGTGATTACCTAACTTGTCTAATTCTTCATCTTTTAAGCTGGGACTTAACTTCCAGTCCCAGCTTGAATTCCACTTTCCATGCTGTGTTCTCACATCCTATAAATCTTCCCCAATGGAGTGGAAGACTTATGGTCAGTGGTCAAAAATGTCTTTATATCAAAGCCTAGGGTTGTATTTGATTTTAGAAGCCTTTCCCAACCTTATTCTATGATTTTTCCAATCTGATTCTATAATTCTATAACTCATTTAAAAAATGTTTTTTCTATAACAATAAAAAGCAAACCAGACTTCTCCAAGGCTGATCCCTTCCTGGATCTACAGAGGCCTATGCAGAAAGCCCACACTTCAAAAATAAATGCACCTCTTACTGTCTCTGTCTCACACTTCATAATCGTCCTTAGACAGTTTCTGAAGTTGTATTTTCTTTTGCTTTTGAGAAATTTCTGACAGGTCATTATTGAGCTCCTTTCTTTGAAACTGATATTCCTGCTTCCTAAAGCCCATGGAAATGTTCCATATTTCAAGTGCACTTTGCAATCCTGTTCAGGGATCCTTTTCTTTCTTGAGTGTGTGTGTCTGTGTTGTGTTTTTGTTTGGTTGTTTGCTTTGATTTGTGGCTTTTGGTTTGTTTGTTTTTTCCATGCCACAGTAAGACAGCGCTGCCATTTTTGTAACCTTTATAAATGTTTCCCTTTTGTGAATGTTTCCATTTATATAAATACCATCCCTGGTTGTAGCATAGTGATGTGATTTCTAACTAATCCAAGTCACTGCGTGATCTCCAGACACTTTAGAGATAAACAGGAGGCCCTGGGAACTTCTGTTGCAACTCAAAAGTAGCACAGCTGAGAATCAGCACGATCTGAGTGTTGACACAAGGCTTTTTTTTTTTCCTCTTTAAATGCCCTGGAATGTACTTCTTGAGGGCTTCTGCAACTGAATTACATTAGAGCCTCCCACCTCCACTTTTACTCACTGATAAAAAATTGGCTGTTGAGCATTTCTGGGGGGAGATGAAATGGAAATGTTGGTATTGATTTATGTGTACTGTCTTCATTTACTTGGCTGTGTTAGATTGAAGAGTTGTTTATTGGTCCCTGGGTTCCATTAATCAGCATTCCTCCTTCTCACCCGTGGAGGGCCCTGTGCCTGCAAAGCCCTTGTTTTAAATTTGTGCAACTCAGGGGGCCTCAGGAGAATCATAAAACCATCCTGGTTTGTGATTCTCTCCAGAAGGAAGGCCAAAGTACAACTGTCATTTGTGTCTGGGTAATCAAAAACCAAACGGTGGCATTTGCTGTATTTTTATTGTGATGCTCTTCTGTATTTGTTTTTCAGTACAGACCTTTAGGAGTAATATTTGCAAATTCAAGGATTCACTAGGAAACAATAGCACTGACAACATTTTGCCTGTTCCAAATGTCCTGGAAGAGGGGAATCTGTCAAGGAAAAAGTATTCTTCAACTGCAAAGCCATGAGCGTATGACATCAGTTTTCAATTACTGATATACAGATTGGCATGAAAATCATGATCCCACCCAATATATTTTTTTTTCAGTCTTACCCTTATTGAGTTGCTCTTGCATAATGTTGAGGCTTAAGGTGCAAATGGCAGAGGGACCTTCTGAGCCTGGTGTGTTCCTGCTTTCAAGCAGCCTGTTGAGGTCAGCTCAGACAAGTGGCAGTCAGGCTGAGAGATGCACTCAGATGCTGCCAAAATATTTGTAAGGAGCCAAGAGGTTAACTAGGTGGCAAAGGGCTTCTCAAGCTGCAGAAAGATGATTGTAGCCTCAGATATATTTGTCATGGCTCATCGAAGTGGAATCAGTGTTGAGAATCTGCTACTTGCAAGAAGAAGGCAAAGGGGATGATATTCTAATAACATTTAGTTACATTACATTGATTTATTTATGGCTGCAGGGACCTGTTTGGGAAAAAAAGAGTTTTTATTTCTAATACATTGGCATTATTAATCATGAATGATACTAATGTTACAAGTGGGAATCTGCCTGCAGGCAGAGGGTAAAAGAGATGAATTTTGTTAAATATATTGAGCCAATTTCTGTCCTCTGACATAAGCACACAGATTCCCTGGAACTCCATGGGAGGCCTACACTTACATTGTAATGCATAATCTTAATCCATTCGTAATCACTCATTAATCATAATTAAAATTTCAGTTCGAGGATGGGCTGAGGAATACATAGCTGAGAAGGAACTTGGGCCAAGGTTATCTGCTTTATCAATATGCATTTCCTAAAGTACCTCATGAAGCTGTCTGCAATCAGAAATTAGAGTGTTCAATTTAGTTATTTTTAGTCCTGGAATTATAGTATGAAGAGGCTCAACCTAAATTTCAAAGTGTTCGACATCTGCAGTTGAAATACACTTAGAAACCTTAAATATGTGCATTCTAAACAAAATGATGCAATGATTTCATCATTTCAAGTGATAGCATTTTTGATGATAGGGGTGCAACACATCTGAGTCATCTATGACATAGTAGAAGCTTTTCATAAAGTTTCACTAAGGAAATCACAGGTGATGGTTGTGCTAATATATACATATATTTCTAATATGGTGCTGTTAATGCTGTTTAATATCTTCATAGACTCCTAAATTTAAGGCAGAAATAATTTGGATAATTTGTTCTGAAAACTTAAACCAGTTTGAAAGGTTGGATATCAGGAAGAATTTCTTTATTGCAAGGGGGGTGTTAAGCATTTCCAGGGGCTGCCCAGGGAGGTTTGGAGTCTCCTTCCATGGAGGTGTCCAAGAAAGGACTGGATTTGGTATTTAGTGCCATGGTTTAGTGATACAAGGTGGGGATTGGTCACAAGACTTGATGATCTTGGAGGTCTTTTCCAAATTGGATGATTCTGTGAAGACCTGCAAAACAGCTCAAAACCATTAAAAAAGAATGAATTCATGACTTGCCACATAGAAATGAGACTAGAGTTATATAAGTTCTCTTTAAGGCAAAGGTTTAGATGAGATTGCAAAAAACCAGTTTTAAAATAGTGAAAGTTTAATTTAATAAACAATACTTTTATTAACAGTTATCTTTAAAGAATATTGCATGTTGCTCCCAAGGCACACATCTCCAACCTACCCTCACTCATATCTGTGTGTCTGATACATAATTAAAACCTAAGGAATTTTTCCAGAAAGTTTTCCTTTGGAAGCAGAAGTGTGTGCATGGACACTTGTTGATGTATTTGAATATCAGAATAGGTGGGTTCTGATGCTGTAAATATTTATTGTTTAACTTCATTGGTGTTATTCTCAGCAAACCTCTGTGTTTATAGCTGGACAAACTCCTGCCTGTGTGGTGAGTTGGGTCCAAGCAATGCAAAGGCAGAAGCAGAAATGTATAAAATTGAAAATGGAAATACAATGGAAAATATGCTTTGGGAGCTACTAATGGCTAAATGAAGCAAGGGGAGACTTTTTAAAGAAGGAGATGATAAAAGAGAAGTGGATGGATGAAAGAGGTATTTACTTGGTAAGCACAGAGAGGTCCCTGACCATAACATTAAAAAATCACAAAACTCATCCTTATATTCATCAGGAAGGTAAATGATAACATTAATTTTTTTATCTTGTCCCTTCTTCTGGTTTTCAAGCTCATACCTTTACCATTCTGTCTAAAAATGATGGTATCACCCTTTCTATCCCAGTAATAAATTTTTACATTAACTGACATTTACATTAATTAACATCAAGTGACTGGATATGACCAGGAAAAAAAAGTGTCTGGGTCAGTTTATTTTTCAAGTAGTTTACTGCAAGGTGAGTGTTGCTGTGGCAGAGAGAAGCAGGAAAGTTTCTCAGCTGAAATAATTTTAAGAATCCACCCCTTATCAGTGCTTCTATTAAAAAATTAGTAAAGATATTTAAAAAAATAAATAGGGATAATAATTGTGTGTAAGCCTCACAGCTGGTATAATGTGGCAGGGTCATTCTTCCATGCTTTCCCAGAAAATTCTGGGATCCAGGCTGAAATTCTGGTTCCCCTAAAGTCAGTTCCAAAGCTCCAGCTGTAATTCCTGTGTTGTGGAGAGTTATATGAGATCCAGCATTTCCTCAGTGACCAGAAGTCTTTATTTGGACTATTTTGTAACAATATGAAGCAGCACAGGAGAAATTGGTGCCATTCTTGCAGCTCTTCCAACCTAATTATATCTGACTTCCTTATGCCTGCATTTTTTAATACCACTCTAAGAAATGGAATTTTTAATCTTAGACATTTTCTCTTCATCAAGATAAAGCAATATTTTTGTAAGGTTTTCTTTTATTTCTCTGACATGTGTTTTCACTCCCTCTTTGAATTTTGACTTCACCCTTCTAAGCAGGATGAATGATTACCCAGAAAAATTCTGATTGTATGAAACTATTCCCTAATGCAGATGGGAAGAAAACATTCACCCCTTCAGTTTCTAAATAAAAGCGAGAAATAAATAAATCTTTCATTAAGTAGAATTGTTTCAAGCTTTTTCTACTAAAAGAAAAAAAAGCCCTGGGATTAATGAGTCCAAATTGCTAAAGGACATTTTCTGTGTCTTAAATGACCTACTTTTAAACTCACAAATCTTTAAAAATGCTAAAATCAGTGACTTTATCTAAATACTTTATACTAATGAGTCAAAGAAGAACATTAAAATCTCCTCTATTTGCACTAATTTATCACAATATACAGAATAGACAGAGCATTTAAAAGTATAAACTCTAAAAGCTGCCGTTCTTAATCATTATATATGGGATGCTGGAAGATAATTCTGTAAGACAATTACAATTCATTTTCTGTCATCCTATGTGAATGCTGCTCTTGGACACATTATCACAGAATAATCTGTTATCTAGAAAAGAACTTGAATTATAATAGCATCACATACATTGCAACATCTCTCTTCAGAGCCAGTTTAAGTGATGATTTCCCTTCTTTCACCTCTCTGCAATGTAGAAAGGTAGAATATATCTTCAATTTTGTAGGTAGAGTCTGTGAATAATAATGTGGCTCTTGGTCTGCCGTAAAATAAATATTTTCCAAATTTTCTGTCCAAAATAAGGATTCTTAAGAAATATCTTTTTCATTTTTTTCCTGATCTTTCAGCTGTTGCATATCATGAAAAATCCACTAACCTCAGATTATTTATGTATTCAGAAGAAAATGAAAGGCAGAATATGGATAGTAATTAGTAATTTTTAATACTTTTTTTGTTTGATTTTGCACTGGTCTGCATAACAGTAGTTGAACTATATTCCACTGGAAATGGAATTAAAATATTTTCTTTTAAAATGAGATAATTTTTATTTGCTATTATTGTTTTGATAAATAAACAGGCAAATTTGTATGAAAATGTTTATTTTTTGCTCAGAGGGCAATTTGCAGGTAAGATCAAATCAGTGGCCACAGCAAACATCTTCAAACATATTCAATTGTAGATAATCTGTAAGGTCAATGTAAATTACTGGAACTTGGAGGACTTAGCACATGAAAGATAAAGGGTAAATATCCACATTTACAATAAAATATCCAAGGAATTATTAAAAAAATTGTGTTATTTGCTACAGCATCTACAAATTATATGTTACTGACATGTAATTTAAAAGTGAAAGGAGTTTTGCTTTCTTTTTAAGCTGTTAATTGATTAAATAGCCTTCTATTTACAAGCTTGTTAGGGCAAAACAAAAAAAAAAAAAGAAAGAAAAGAAGCTTTTTTCTGTGGGAACTGAGAATATTAAATTCCAGAGGCAGAAAGGTGAAAGATTAAGAAAGTCAGAACTGAGGGCAGTGATTTGCCATGCTTTGCTGGTGTCTGGGAAACCTGATTTTTGCCCTGCAAGCATTTTGAAAGCAGGTGCTGACTCACCACCCTGATATTTGTTAATCACAGCATCCATCACCAAATGTTCAGGACCTTATTACAGGCTGACACTGGGAGACAATGTTTGCTTTGTTAACTTTGGGGTTTGAATCTTGGCTTGGTATTGCATCTAAAAAAACCCCAAACCAACAACTGGGGGGTTGTTCATTTTTTTTTTTTTTCATGTCCTTGTCTGCCTTGACTGTGGTTTCAGCCACGAATTTTCCATGTCCAAGGAACCTTTAAAGCTGCTGGTGCAGAGGAACTTCACCTTCCAGAGATGCCAACAATAGGGTTTTCCTCTTGTAGTGATAATTAAATTTTAATGAAATAGGAGCAATCAATTTTCACAAAGTGAAATGCATTCACCTTATCAATTTTTACAATAGTTGCTCTGCTTATCTGGAGAAAATATTAAAAAAAATCTCTGACTGTGTTGTCATATATATCTTATTTTGTATGGAGGACTGAGGTTGTTAGGCCACTCCTGAAAATTACATCAGTGTACCCAGAGCTATAAAACAGGACCTCGAAAAAATAGCTTTTGATACCACAAAGTTTTAAATCACAAATGATTTGTTATTTATTAAATTTTTTTAATATATCCATTATGTTTTATAACATATACAACTCCCAATAGAGTGTTCTTTTGGCTTATATATATATTAAGATGGCAAAAATCCAAGGAGCAAGATATTTTCCTTCAGTGGCATTCCACTTCTTCTGTGAGGCTGTAACACTTCTAAACTACTCATCAACTTTAAAAACAAAGAGTCAGATGTGGATCTTGTGCCAAACTCCTCTAAATTTATTAGTTTGCTTTCTTCCCAGTATATTTACTTTTTTTTAAGTGAAAAACAGACTTGTGGGTGGCAGAATATTATGTGTTATAAACAGTCAACTTTTGGACAAAATCAGGGTAATTTTTAAATTATTTTTTAGAATAAAATAGATTTCACACTAGGACTCAGTAAGCTGTAGGTTTTGACTTTTTTTTTTTTCCCTGGCCTGGTTTCAATAGGTAAAGGGTGTGGTGCTCTCACTTGAAGTTTCCATTGAGTGGGTCCAGTTCTCTTTGGGATCATAAACTGCAAGTTAAAACTGGATTTGTTTGTACCTAGGAATATAAATTTTGTATCTATAGCTGCCTGTATTTGCTGTCTCGTTTTTTTTTCTTAAACCTTTACCTCAACCCTTTTAAAAGTCCAGTTTATCCAGCACTTTATATCTGTTGTTCTTGAATTCCTTTATTCTCATTACTGAACCCTGACTCAATAATTCTTCTTCTGTGTCCTTATAATAATTTTAGGGGGGTTTCTAAATCATAATAAAAATTTCATAGAAAAGTAACAAAAGCAATCTCTGTGGGATTTTAAAGGATTTTTTTGTTTGGTAAAATAAAAATTACTTTTTTTACAATTGTATTTTGAAAGCTAATGCATAAATAGTGGTAGGTCTCTTGTAATTTGCACTTGAGTTCCCTTGCTGTTAAACGCATACATTTTTTCTTATAGTTTCAGAATGCTTGAATTCCAAATTTTGTCAAAAAAAGTACTTCATATTCAGGCTTCACTGTGCAAACCCAAATTCTACATGTTTTTTAAGAAAATTAGATCTCATTTAACCAGCTCATAAATTAAATTAACCTACAACAACAAAAAGAAACCTGTAACTCCAATCTTTTGGGTCTTATTAACAACACAGTATTTTTGATGAGGAGCCACTGGGAGAGGCTTCAATAATTTATAAAAGTAATTTTTAAATCATTGAGAAGTGGTAATAATTGGTGATGAGCAGAAAACTGATATTGATAATTCACAAAACTTTATCTACATGAGAGAATCAGGAAGCAGCCCAGTCACAGAAAGAGGACCTGATAAAGTGTTGATATGAATGCAATATAATGTTAATTATTGAGTTTGTAAATAAAGCAGTGCTGGGATACTCTACATGTACCAGTGAATTTGTTAAATCCAATTGAATTTAATGAGTGCTATTGAGTCTTCTTACTCCTCAGTCATCACAGTCAGCCTGGCATTGTCACAGGTAGAAATTTCTCCCCAGAAAAGCTCCTCCACAACCATCCACAGGTCTCATTCCCACCTAACATCCAGTGAAAATTCATCTTCCACTGTGTTTTTATCACTTGGTCTACAGGTAGCAAACGGCAGCTACCTTGCTTGGAATTTTGTGTTTTCTGGTAATTAATTAAAGAAAATAATGAATAAAACCTCCCTTAAATATTCCAGGTCTAAAAGGTGTCTTAGAATGGTTTCTGAGCCTGTATTTTGGAAGCACAGGGCCTCTCTCCCTGACCATGCTCTCTAAGAACTCTCTGTTCCAGGTCAAATGAGAGTTTTTTCCATTCCTCCAGCATCAATTCCTCCACAGCAACAGCAGTTTCTTCGCCTGCCACCTTTTTTAAAGAGAAGCAACTACAACTTAATTTTGTGCAGAATCCTGAAGGCCTGACTTAGACACGTTCCAGGAATTCTTAGGAGTGTGAAGCCCTTGGAGGAGAAATCCCTGGGCTCTGTGGTTCATGTTTAGACACAATGGGTTGTTGACAAAAAGTTTTCCTGCAAATAAGCATAAAAGAAGTTCTCCTCCCTGTCAAACCAATGTAGAGTTTTGACCCTGTAAAGTTAAACTCTGACTGGCCCCAGGTATCTCACAATAAAGTCCATTTGTAAAGGGTATTTTAAGGAGCTTTCTAAGGAGCAATTAAGGTCTTCCTATTTTTAAGTAAAATATACATCAGTCTTCCTGTTCACTGGAGATGAGGATGAAAAATAATTTTCTTACTGATAATAAATACATACTGAAGTTTTCTACAAGCTTGCTTCTAGTTCATCACAAAATTATGTAAAAATGTAGTAAAATCAAAACCTTAAATTGTTCTTTTTTACCCTGTTGTGGCAAGATGTAAAATGTCATTCCATTATATACAGATTTTTCTGTTGCAAAGGAAAAATAAATTATTGTTTCCCTTACTGCTGCTGATGTTAGCTGCTCAGTGTCATATTTGAGGTTACAGGAAGATTCTGAAATATTGTGGTGACTGGAACATACACAGGCAGGCTCTCTGCTTTTATTATTTACATTTTCTTAGTATTATATTTTTTGTATGTAAAATATTCATGAATGACAAATCACAAATTTCCTTCATAGTGTTCCTATGACAAGGAGTAAGGAAAAAAAAATCCATGAGAAACTTCCAGTGTTCAAAGAGAGCTCTAAACAACTTGTGGGGCCCATGCTGGTTTTGAAATCACCTCTGATTTTTGTTGGTTTTCATAGCCTTATTTGGTTGCAAAATTATTCTATAAAATAATGCAAAGAGAAATTATTAATAGGCATTTTTAAAATTAGTTAAATCATCTGAGTAAGGAGCAAAGCAGCACTGTTTGGTTTCCTGTTTTGCAGGTACTTCCCTTCATCAGAACTGAGAAATCAGTCTAGATAAGACTCCATTTAATTTTAGAGTATTCCTGACTTTCTGTATTGGCCAGAGAGTTCACACTGAATTTTGGGACACACTTGTCACATTTGAAGTGAACCTGGCCAATCTATTGTTTTAGGCAGTGATGGCAGGAATCCTGAGTGCTCTTGATTTACAGCTGCATGAAGTTTTGGCAGTCTTAGCTAGGCTTTCCTGCAAGTCTTGGGATTTATTCAAGCCAGAACTTCAATTTAAATGCAGAACTTATGAATTTTTATGAAAACAAACTGAGAAAACATCAGAGAAGATCTCAGTGCCTTTGGATAGCACGTCAGAGACAGCAAGTCTCATTATTCATTTCCTCTCTTCTCTTCTTGGTTCTACACTCAGTACAAACACACCAGGAGACAGCTGCAGTAAATCTTCTCAAGTTTTGCATAATGAAGTGAGTTGAATCAAACTTTCATGTTGTTTGAGGTAGCTGTGAAGCTGATTAAAAAAACACAACTAATTTACTAACAAAATTACTATTTCCAGGTCCTAGATATTTCTCCTTTCCCATTTCCACATATTTTTTTCCTTTTTATCTCTTCTTCTCTTTTCTTTGTCACTATGAAGTAACAGTAGGAAAAAGGAAAAGAGGAAGATAGTCACATCTAGAAAATCTAGTTATAAAGTATTTTTTCAACTCTTTCAGTCAGCTTGAACTTTCAATTGTCAAATGATTGTCAAATCTCTTGAAGGGTGGCAAATCTAAGGGAATAGAACTTCCAGGATATGGACATTTTGATATGGACAATATTAGAAAGAGTTTATAGTGTACCTGCAGCATGATGGGGACAGGAATTTTGAGCCAAGTAAAAGAGCATGAAATATATATGACAGGCTGCCAAGGCATAATAGAACTGTTCCTCTGTTTCATGAAGTTTGTGGATAGATGGCCTTAAAGAATAGAGCAAGTTGAAATATAGCAGTTGACAATATGAGTGTTTTTCAGTGTTTCTCTTGGTGGCAGTTAGAAAAGGTGTTAAATTTACCGACATTGAGTGGATTTCTCTTCTCAACAGCTTTCTTTGGTTTCTGGGTGTTGAAATAAAATGACATGAGGGTAAGATTAAGCTAGGGCAGAGAACTTTGTTTTGTTTTTGCAGGCTTTCGACCAGGGAATTAATTTTGTGAGTGTCAGCTTCCTTGGGGAGGTGTGTGGATGGCCCATACTGTGACACCTGCTCCTGTGGGACCCAGCTGTGGCTGAAGGCCAGTCTCAGCTAAGAGGGAGGTTTCCATGAGATAAAAGGATTCATTGAGCCTGATGCCCCTCTGACATCACAGCCCAGGCCTAATGGCCCAAGTTTTCCAGCAGTTCCAGCTGAAATCCTGCCCTGAAAGGCCCACTGGGGCCTCCTGCTCTGAACACCCTTTTCAGAGCACGTTTTGCAGCCAGCAGGTCTTTGTCCCAGGGAGAACTGCCAGTCCAAACTGCTGACCAGGGAGGAGTGCAGTCCCAAGTGCTCTGAAAAGAGGTTATTATGGAGAGGCAGCACTCTGGGCAGTTTTACAGGGCTCTGCTGGGAATCCCTGCTCAATACCTGGCTGGGAACTGACACCTGAGCTGGGCAGACTGCACACAGATCACTTTGCTGGTGAAGTAATAAAATAAAGCAGTAAAGAAGTGAAGAGCTGGACTATCTCGGGAGTGACACAAGCTGTGTGCTTCCCAGTGTGCCCTGTAAAGAACATTCTCATCTCTCTCTGTGAGTGGCCTTTTCAGACACCAGCAGGCCAAGGTGTGCAGAAGATGCACATCAGAGCATCAGTGGAATGCTATAAGGAGCTGCTTACTTTTTGGGTGGTATTATACGTGTGAAGATGCTCACATTTGTCAGGAGAAGCAGCACCTGGTTAAGGTTGAAAGATCCTTTACCACAGACTTACAACTTTAGGTAATCACTTGGCCATCACTGATTTTTTCATGTCTATGGCAACTATGTGTAGTTAGGGAGTAATTATAACAGAAGATGTTGTTGTGTTCTTGGTGTTATAACAGAGAAAATGATAAAAATCTGATGTAAATTTTTTAAAAATGCACATATCTGCTTAATAACAGGAAATTAATCCTAGATCTTTGTTTTTTATCCAGTCACTAATACAATCATTATCTATGGTGGTCATATCCTTGGTACTTGGATGTTATTATGACAGGTATATATCAACACAGATGGAGGTTGGAAAAGGAAAATAGAGACAAGGCTGTAATATCTGTACTAATCAGCTATTTGATCATTGCAGACAAATAGAAATTGTATTCATTTGGTCTTAACCCAAGACTGGGAAAATTGATCAGGTACATCCGTTGGCACTTTATAACTGGAATCTTCACACATGCTCCTTTCCCTTTGTTTTCTTTCATGCAATTTTTTCATTTCCTACCAGGTGAAGAGTCTGCCCAGATAAGTCATAATAATTATTACGATACTAAAAGTTAATTGGTAAAATTGATGAAAAGAAATATTTTAGAAACTTTTCCAATATGTATTCAATCTTTGGATGAGAAGGCATAAGAAACTGTTAACAGAGATGTACCTGTTCTAGGACTCACAGCAAGGTTTTTCTTTAACCTTGCTTTAATTTATGGGAAAGGGAGGGACAGCAGGAAAAGGAAGAGAGCAGACATGACACCTTGGGTCAGTTTTGGTTTCTTCAGGGTTGGCCCAACAAAGCAATAAATGTTGACATTTTCAGTGGGGAAAAATAGGCTCTGTGTAAATGAATGACAAGTGGGAGGAAATGAAAGGTAAAAAATAAAAATAAAAGGTAATTGGAATACTCTAAGGGACTGAAGGAATTGAAAGAAGCCATTCAGGTGGCTAAGGATGTGGATTTAGAGGAGCTCCCTTTTGTTTGTGAACTCAAAACTGGCTACAAGCCTTCTAAAGAAAACTAAGTAAAAAGTAATATTGAACTAAAATTTGAGTTGTCACATAATAGGCATGCCCACAAGCAGCGTCAGCTTCTATAGACCAGAAAGAGTATAAAGTATAATAAAGCTACACATCTGTTGGAAACAGCAGATCATCTGAGAGGGATGAGCCTGTTCAGCCTCAGACTGAGGAACACCCATTCAATTTTCAGAAATATTTTTGGTTTATAAAATTTCCTTTAGCACCTGTTTATCTCTAGATTTTCAGTGTCATCCTTTATATCCAATATTGCGGTTCAAAACACATTGGTATGAATTGGACACAGTCATTTGTGTCTCCAGGAGTGTCTCCCAGCAGCAGCCTCCTTTAAGGCCCATCAGAACTGCTCTGTCACCCTCTCCTCACACCAGTGACATGGCACTGCTGCTTCCATGCCACCACTCAGCTGCAATCTTTGCTCAGGAAGCTCTTGCAGCTCACAGAGGGTCAGGCAGGTGCTTGCATCTCTTCTTTACATGTTAATTAAATGTGAGCTGACAGCAAGAACCTGGCAGAAGGCATGGCATTAAGCACTCTCTCACCTCCTGAGCAGAAAAAGGACAGGGCTGAGGTTATCTGAGAAATATCAGGCTCCAGAGGCAAATTATAAAATCTCCTACAAAACACGTATTTCCACGTATTTTTGCTGTAGCACTGGAACGCACAAGATCTGATGGGGTTTGGGGTGAAGAGGTTTGAAGCTTCATCTGAGTTTTGGAATTCGTGGTTGTTGATGTCAGGAGAGGCCTCCTTGTGCTGTGCTGCATTTCATGACTCACCTGTCATTTGTAATTTCAATATTTAGCTGTTTGTGTCCATCCCTTCCTGCCTTCCTGCTAAATTCCATTCTGGAATTGTCCTGTTGTTTAGGGAAGGGAACTGAGGACCTCCCAGGCATCCCAGTCACTGGTTCTCCAAAGCACAGGAGTTAAATTGCACCACCTGAGATGGGGTGGCTTGAGTCAATCTTGTCTTCAGTCAGCAGAAGAATGTCACTGATTTTAATCTTCACTGGAACAGTTCTTTCTCCCATAGTTTGGGCTTAAACACATTCACAGTTGCAGCAGTGGATTTTCTTTAAGCTGTAAAATTTGCATTAAATATATTTGAGGTTAACCATCTGTTAATGACATTAAATGAAAGATTGAGCAAGTCAAATAAATGTAAGTGATATCTCTTGGAAGCCTTTTACCTTCCTGTAACCATGACAAGAAAGTGAAAATTCTCAAGACCATTTTTTGTTTCTGCATATGAATTAGTTGGCTTTAGCTGAAATCCTTCAGAGCTTGATTTTAGCATAGTTCTCCACTTTTACCTTGAGTTTATTAAATTTTTATGTCTCCCATATTCTATGCATTTAGTTTTCCAGTAAATGGCCACAGTGCAGTGGTTTCCCAGCAGTGAGGTAATACTACAGAAATAGTCCAAGCTGAGTATGCTTCTAAGTGTTACATTTTTGCCTTTGTTTCGTGCTTTTTTGTTTTTTTTTATTCCAGTAGAAATGGTTCCAGACTGTTTAAAGTTTTTATAACAGGAAATGTATACAGAGCTTTGCTGTTTATAAACAACACTAACTGTGCCACTGATCTAGTGTATTATTCACTGGGTGCAGAACCACCCTGTGGATTTTTAAGATAATCAGCCTGTTTAAGATTTTTTTTCTGGTCTTCATTTTAAGTGAAGGCTTAGATAAAAGCTAATTATTTGAAACTCCTTTATAATATAAAAGCCATTGCAGTGATACCTTTCTGAAGAAAAAATGGATCCACTGAGGAGGCTCAAGACTTTCTGTTTATTTGCAATGTGGCAGGAAAACACTTCTGGTTATGCTTAGTGCAGGACCCCGTGGATAAATTAAGCTGGAGAAATAATACATCTGTATTTCTAACTATTCTAACTAAGGACAGTAGTTATCAGCCCTATATAGCAATACAATAGAATCATCTCAGTATTTTAAGGAGAAATGAGATTTGCTGGCTGTGCTCATCCATTACCCCTCCTTCTCTAAGAGCCACCTGGCCTCTCTACCTCTTCTCTCTGAGCCCCTTTCATTTTGCAGAGGACTGAGCAAATAGTTAATTCATTTACGGTATAAAATTGTAAACTGAGTGCTGTGTATTGTCCTGTTCCCTGGGATGGGCAGGGACAGTCCCCCCTAATGCCAAGAAAATGCCTTCTTTGGCTCCAGGCTTTATTGGGAGCCATTCTGGAGCCAAGGACATTTTGAGGCCTGGATCCAAGTCTGTATGGAGATGGCAGTGCATAATATTTTGTGAAAGATGGAAACTTAACAGTTGAATTCATTTAATAATTATTTAGTGCATACACCTTGTCAATCTATTGGGCCTCATTTTCATTTTAAAATTACCCCAACAGAAGAGAGAGTAAGCATTGGAAATATTGCAAGTGACCTTAAATTCAATTCCTGAAAAAAAATATTTGTGGTGCCAGTTACCAGCTTGTGCCCTTTTTATTGTAAATCTCCTTTGCCCAGCCCTTCTTTCATTTTCCAAATGTATTTGAATCCAAAAAAAATGCCAAATTTCACCAAAAAAAAAGAAGTAAAGGATCTCTTTGCTGACTCTGCTGGTAATGATGCATCATGCTGTAAAACAGCTTTCCAGTAGTTTTATTTTTTTCTTGAAATAATGTATTTAGAATAGAAGAGGACTTGTCTAGTTTTTGGACATATTTTTTGGGGAGGGGGGGAAACTAAATATGTCTAATAAGAAAAGTGCTAACAGGCAAATCTCAGTATTAGGTGAGTCTCTTCATGATAACTAAAAATATTTTAATATTTTATTTTCTACAGTGCTATGTTTTCTCTATTATTGTGAGTTTAAATTTAGAGTAAATTTTGAGCATTGTACCATGAAATGGGATGAAAATCTCTGTTTCTCCCTGGGAGTCAAACAGCCTTGGTTTCGGTGTGCCTAATTCAAAGCAGAAGTATTGAAAAGGACTTGTGGCTTGAGCTTATTTGCTAAACTTCCTTATTTGTGACTGACAAGAATTCAGATCTGGAAATCTGATCCTGACTTACCCATCTGGCTTTTTATTTGTAGAAATATAGGTCAGTGCAGTATTAACACAGCAAATCATGCAAGTATTTTTATCTGCAGGAATAAACCATATATACTTTACATGTTACTCCCAGGGCTCCTTTCCTGCCTTCTGGGGTGTTTGGAGGGGGAATGTTGTGTGTTTGCATTCCTATGTTTGAATCTTGTAACTTTCCAGCCTGAACTTTTCTGCAAGTTTTTCAGTAGATTTTGTATTCTTGTTAATCAGGTGCACCTGGAAAGGCATCCACTTACCATGTAGGAAGGACCCTGAAGGAGGGAAAACATCCATTACAAAAAAACCAAGCATTACAAAATTTTAAAGTATTTCCTGTCTGTCTTTGAGATAAACACCACACATATTTCAAAAATCTGTTGATGGAATGAAAGTATTGCCACCTCATGCTGAACCCTACTCTCTTTTTCATTGTATATTTAATTTCTCTTAGGAAGTTTCTGAGCATTTCAGCAACATTATGTCCCTTTCTGATGAGTCCTGACATCTGCCTTAAAGGCTTGAAAACCTCATCACAGAACGGACACCACTGGTGTGAAGCCAGTGTTAACCCAGCAGAACAGGTCGTGGTTTTCATCTTCTGTTTGCATTTCCTTTCCCTCTCCTTTCTGTCTGGAAAGAAAGTTAATACAGTAGGTCATGCTCAGTCTGCTTCATTTCCTTTAGTGCCCAGTGAGGTTGAAATATTACTTTTTACCATCCAAATCAATATGGTCTAAAATAACCTCATTTTCATTTGGATTTTCCTATTATGTACATGGTATATATTGGGTCATAGGAAATGGTGCATTTTTTCTTATATATTAAGGTGAAAAATGGTATAAATATTCTAAGAGGATTTTCATTTCAGCTCCCTTCATCTTAAATTGGTTTGCACCATTTTTCTTTTTCAGTTGAAAGCAGTATTTGAGGGAAAAGAGAAATTTTGGAATTCAAGAACTCACAAACCATTGCATTTGTAATTTGGTTCTTTTCCGCAGAGTATTTATACACATTACTTACTTAATTAGTGGAGAGAGAGTGTTTGTGTTTCATGACATTTAGAGAGCACATCTAGAAGTTCATTTTAGCCTTGTTACTGTTTGTGCTTTACTAGGTAGGGCAAGTTTGTTCTCAGAAATAGCAATTCAACTCTACCTTTAGGACGCAATAAAAATATCTTCATCCTCAGCTCCAAATGTTACCTCCCTGTGAATGGGAGCATTTCCTACTCCAGTGGTGGTGATGAGCAGGAACCACAGAAGGAAGAGACAAATCCCCAGGAAATCCACAGGACTCCCTCTCATGCAAACAGCAGCAGCCACAATTAGAAGGGTGAAAAACACATTAGAGAGTGCACAGTGGAGTGATTTCAACACCCATCTCTGTGTTTAATGTCTTGCTGTGACATATGTTCCAGTTTCTGAACAAGAACACATTCTAGTGCCATATAGAAAGAAAACACAGTGGGTTCTCCACTATGAAGCTGCCAGATAAAGGCAATTATGATAAATCACCTGAGGAAATAAAAATCCTGGAGTGAACTCCTGGCCCTGGCCTCAGCCAGTGGCAGGACTCCCATTGTCATCAGCAGGGAGTTGTTTTACCTCTGGTTCTGGCCTGCCTGGAGGGAGGAGCAGCCCCAGATGCAACTCTCAGTTGTCCTATCAGAGGTCCCTTAAAAGCTCTGCCATGAGTGCTGGCTTCTGTGTGACTCATTCCACAGAAGATCCCATGTGGATGTGGAGCACTTGGAGCTCTCCTCCTGCCCACCAGGAGTTTCCCTGGGCTGACAGATTTCTTTGCTCCCCATTTTCCAGAAGAAATACCTGCCTCCAATGTCTGTGCTTTTTTCACATCCCAGGTGTCATGCCAAACTCCTGGTTGGTTTGGGATTTGTGGGAGTAGGAATCCCTCCTGAAGGATCACTCCAAGCTCTCCCACTCACCTTGCTGAGCTCAGGAACCCATTGCCTGATGAGGCACACAATGCTGTGTCTCTTCCCAGATTTCTGGAAGCACAGGAAGCCAGAATAAGCAGGGAATTGCCAGCCACAAAAGCGGGTTTTTAAAGGCGTTGTCAAGGCTGTTTTTGTAAAAGATTTTGGGAAGATCTTTTGCATGCTTCCTCTTTATTAATCCCTCCCTTTTTCCCCTTTTGATTCTCAGACTTTTATAGGCCTTCTTTTACGAGCTCCATTTTTGTTGCTACTTATTGTATGATTTTGTATTTATCTTTATGTCTTTCATGTAGTTATTTAATCTTTCTAATTTTTTGGTTTCTGGTTGACCCCTCTCAGCCCAGTGACCTATTCAAAGCCAAGGAAAGCTTCAAATAAGGAAACTGACTGGAATAAGTCAGAAATAAAATATTTCTATTTTCTTTTGATGTCCAGCTCCTTTAACCTGACAACTTGAAGAAGAGGAATTTTATCTAAAAAGCAAGAATTCTTTTTATAGCTACGAGCAAAAATAAAATATTTCCTTACGGAAGTAGGATATGCACATTGGGACAATGCCTGATTTTAATAAGGACTTCAAAAGGCAATGTGTTTATTTTAAATTATGATTTATGCCTTTGATGTCAAAATGAAAGACAATTACATTTTATTTGGCAGTAGCAAACTTTGCAAAGATTTATTTTTACTTTCATTTTGTGCCTGTGATAATGCTGTGTGTCTTCACTAAACTGTTCTGGCATGTGGAGGATTTATTCACACTCTGAGTTGATCTGTTTGGTTCTCATCAATTTAATCACTGCATATTACAAGTTGTTATATCCTGGTGTCTTATAGAAAACAATGAAAGGCCCATGAAATTATTTTGTTAGTCCAGTGAGTTCACTTAGTTTGCTTCTCCTTGATCACTAATTTCTGGTAGCTTTGAGGATGATATTGCATTGATTTTTTAATTAAAAGTTTTGGAAGGTGAAACCCCTGGACCAACATGTTGCTAAGAACACCAGTTATTTGGAAAAAGAGGACACATTCTGTATTTCCCAGCCCTTGAACCAGGGGTACATTATGCATGCAAATCTCCCACACAGGCAATGAATGACCCAGAAGAACGAGGTCAAAACACAGCATTGCTTTAATCAAAAGTGTTTGCTAAATAAGGATCAAAACATACCAAAAATACTTTCTATTTTAAGGGGGGAAAAACCCACCAACAAGCAAACAACAAACAAACCACTGGAAGTTTTGTAACAGAAAACATCTTTTACTACTTTCCTTCTAGTTTATTTTGAAATGATAGCTTTACCTTCATCACTTTCATGAGTTGGCAGTCACAGCTTGAAGGGGATCTCCCTCCAAAGGATTCTCATTTCAGGACTGAAGATAAAAACATGGATTTTTAGGAGGAAAGCAAGAGTGACCCAGTTAATGTAGATTCCTTGGGGCAAATTAGAATGAAACAACCCTGAATGGTTGGGTTTTATAAATATATATAGGTATAAATGTAAAGTTTTATAAATAGTTTTTACAAATTTTTACATATATATATATAAATACCAATACAAACATGTATGCATACATACATACCTACATATATATATATATAAACACATACACATATATCTCTCTCAATATTTCAGTTTCAAAACTTCACCTTTCTCCTCTTTAGAGTTTCACAATATTTAGAGAATTTGAAACTTATATGATTTGGTTTGATTTGGGTTTTTTTTATTTTATTTTATTTGGGAATTGGATTTTTTTTTTGGTTGTTGTTGTTTCTTGGTTTGTTTGTTTTTTGAAAATAATTCACATCAGTAAATGTGCTTCCATTTTTTTTTATCCAGGTTATCTAAGCTTCAAATCCATGTCCATGGGCATAAAACATAGGCATAGAATTATTGTTTAAATCCTGGGTTTTTATTCAGTAAAAAAAAATATTTCTAGGAAAAGCATAACATAAAAAGAACTCAATTACTGTACACTAGGAAAATAACTGGCAAGGATAAAATTATTGCAGGCTGACATTTAAAGAATTTGTGTGCATTCATAAAAAAAATAACAAAACTGATTTCTATAAAAATGCCAAATTGTCAAAAAAAGAAGTACTTGTACTCAAATACTGTTATGTCAGCATTTCCGTTTTGTCTTTCTGGGTTTTGTAGGTCATGTGTAAAGGCTCACTCACCACTAAACTGAGTTTATTCTCTTTATCACATGTAATGAAAAGGAATTGTCTTTGGTTCAGACAGTTTTAAAGCATCCTACCCTTAATATCACTTCAAGTTCAAAATGAATCCCAAGGGAAATCTGTTCTGTGGATTTGCAANCATCTCTTAAACTGATGGTCCAGACTAAATACATCCAGGACTGAAAGGATTCATTCATGGGCTTTTCAAAAGCATTAGGCAGACTAAGTTTTGAAACTGCTTCTTCCCATGGAATTGATTTTCTGATGTAGATTTTTGAGGGGTTTTCAGCATTCCAACTGATTACTGCCAGTTAAGGGATTGACAGAGATGGATCCTTTTTTGTTGGACTTGTGATCATTTCTGCTCTTTGAAAAATCTGGCATGCTGCAAGGATGGATTTTGCTCTCTCTCAGAACATTTGTTGAGTATAATCTGTTACACAGGTAAACTGGAGAATTCAAATCTTCTAGAAAGTTTTTTGGTATAACACAAACCTAGAAATCTGAATTTGGTGTCTTCCAGCTCTTCATCAGTCTGTATGATGTAGACACCAGAACCTAGAAATTCCAAAATTCCAGTAAAGGTGGAAGCTTTAGAGCTCCAGACTGGGAGACCTATCACCTGCAAACTTGGGAATGCTGGGGAAATAGCAACCTCTGAGTAGGTTCCTAAGTGTTGGTCTCCAAACAACAAAGTCTTCTGAGCTCACAGGGAAATTCTTATCCTCCCCCCTGGATGACTCAAATCCAAGCTCTAGAGAAAGCGTGTTCTTCTTTATCCTAAAAGTTCCCAAAGACTTTTCCAAGACTATATCTCATTTCTACAGAATAAAAGGAAAATTACCTATATTCAGTAGTACTGGGTAAGGCTGCAAGAAGCGGGATTGAGGCTGATGGAAACATCTGTGCTGGCAATTCCAGTAAGTCTGAGCAGTAGTATTAGGATAGTGGTAATACTTAATTTTTGTGAAAAGGTACTTTTTAAAAAAGAAATACTTATGTTTAAACAATTTTTCCACCTTCCGCTAGGTTTAATATCCTAAGATAATGAAAGTTCATTTAATATAATCTCTAAAGCATATTGGTCACCTTATATATTAACCACATCATTCAGTTCCTCTGACAGTGACACAGTAGCTTCAGTTTTGCAATCATGTAAACTTAAATCTGCATTATTATTATTATTATTAATATTGTTATTATATATATTGAAAAAGTCCCTAATCCACAGCATTAGAGAAAACAAAGTGCAAGGACTGGGCATTTTTGCTACTATACTTTTGGAATCTTATGCAGGTAAAACAGGTACTTTTTTTCACATTATATTTAGATACTACCTTTATCTCTAATGTCTAAATTTCTATGGCCAGCAGACCTCAAATGTGAAAAAAAAAAAAAATCTTGTTTTCTTGTCTGTCAGGAAGACAGAAACCCCAGAAAAGTACCCCATTCTTAGAATCACAGTTTTTGTCCCAAAGGCAGCAAACGCCTGTGACACCTCCTTCCAGTCCAGTTGCCAGCTGGGCCCTGGAGAGCCAGGGAAGATGGGATTGACAGAGCCCCAGCTATTTTCTGCACACAGTAGTTTGGTCCTTTAGTACCTGAGTTATGGACAGCAGTTCTTTCTCCTGGAAAATCTCTCAGGGAAAGGGAACGTGTTCCAACAGCAACAGGAGTGTGAATTTATGTGGGGGATAAGAGGACCAAGAAGGAGTCGTTTAGGTTTTATTATCAGAAGTGTCTGTGGGGAGGGAACCACCTCATCAGAATGCTCCTGAATCTCGACATGGGGCTGGGAAGTTCCACTCTTTATCCTCTTCTGGATGCCATGTTTCTGGTGTGTCTCCCCTCTCCTGTCACTTTTCAGTTCAGGTCTGGCTCCTCCCAAACACATCCAAGGCAGCGGCTTAGTGTGAGTAATACCTTACCCTGTAGTAGTATCTCACTAAAATACACCAGCTAGGGAGGAAAAAATACATAGGGAGATGAATGCCAGGGTTTGTCCAAGAAAATGTCTAAACCACAGAGGAAGAATTAATGAAGCAGTATTTCCATTTATATTGAGGTCAGTGTGCCAATTCCACTGTCTACTCAGCATTTAGTCTCATTCTCTCCTAGACTTTACTTGCCCCAGAAAACTCTTTCTAGAATGCCAAACCAAGGAGGGTTGCTGGTAATTTTCTCATCTGCTCCTGTTTGGAAGCTAAAGGCCTTTCTGTGGAATTATCCCATCCTTTATTCTTCCTTCAGAGGTGGCTGACAGTGTTACCTATGCTAATCTGAGACAAAGTCATGGATAGAAGAGCACAGTCTTCCAATTCTGGTAGAGATGTAAGGGAGAAACTGAATAATTGGTTAAAAAGTAATTTGCTAACTTCAGATTCATCAAAGAATTCTGATTGCAGTGGTGAGGAGAGCAACCAAGTCCATCTGGCTTTCAGAAGAGTGGAAAGTGTCCTTCTATGCCAAAGCTAGTCCATAAATGTCTGGCTCAGATCCCAACTTTGTTGGCTCATTATAAGCACTTTTATTTGACCTTTTTATTAATGTCAGTGTTGTTCCAAGCACACACATGTCTTAGATTCTCAAACAGCAAGAAAATTAAGAGAGATGGATTCATAAAAATTAAATATACAGCAGGTATCACTGTCGTAAAGTCCTTGTCAGAAACCAGTGTGAAGAGGTCATTTTGTGTGTCATCTGTGGATTTTTTGACTTGGGTGCCAAAAATAAAATGAATAGATAAAGAAAGGGTTGTGGCCTGTTTCATGTATTATAAGAAATCCCACCATATGATGTAAATATAAAATCATACTTTGGGATTATTTATGCCTGTATAATAGCTTGTTTAAACAGGAAGTTTTGTTGTTTCTGGTAGTGCTATATCTGTCTTATGGCCTCTTAGTTGACAATAACAAACCTATTGTGTTTCTTGGAAATTATTGTACATAAGGTTATATGTCATAAAAATAAGAGCGTTAATGTAGTTTAAAAAATTGGACCTTTTAGGAAGTTTTTTATGTTCATGAAGAGAAATTGAGCTATAAATGTGAGTTTAGATGTATTTAGATGAGCGGATAAATTCAGTCTGAAGTATTTTGGTACCTGTAGGAGCCAAAATGAAATTCATTATGAAATGTTGCCATGGTTTAATCCCAGACAGCAGCCCAGTCCCATTCAGCTCCTCACTTACTCCCCCAGCAGTGGGATTAGGGAGAGAATAGGAAGGGTAAATGGAGAACTCATGGGTTGAAATTAAGACAGTTCAATGGGGAAAGAAACAACTGTGCACAAGCAAAGCAAAAGAAGGAACTGATTTGCTTTTTCCCATGGCCAGGTGTTCAGCATCCCCAGGAGAGTAGAGAACCCCATCACACCTAACAGTGATTTGAGAAGACAAACCCCATCACTCCAAATATCCCCTCTTCCTCCTTCTTCACTCTACTTTTTATCCTGAGCAGGATGTCACTGGGATATCCCTTTGGTCAGTTGGGCTCACCTGTCCTGGCTTTGTCCCCCTGCACCCCCAATCTCCTCCCCAGGAGCATGAAAAGCAGGAAAGGCCTTGGCTCTGTGTGCGCCTTGCTCAGCAATAACAAAACCATCTCTGTATTATCAGGTCCAAGACACAGCCCCACATGAGCCACTGGGAAGAAAAATAAGTCTACCTCAGCAGAAACCAGTACAAGTGTTCATGGCTTAAAAGAGCATTGTGATGCATAAAACATTCTATTTGTTTAATTTTTCATCTATAGATCCAAGTTTAAAATACATGGGCAAACAAGAACTGGACCTCTGGCTTGGAAATTTTTTTTTTTTATTGCAGAACAGGGTGACTCAGGAATTTGTTGTGGATGGAGTTCAAGCCATTTATTCAAATCTGGACCCTGCTGGTAGTAATTGCAATGCAGTGGTGGCTGCTGTGTGTGTTTGAGAGGCTGGGGGGCACCCAGGACTGTGTGACGGGCCTGGGCAGGGAGATGGTAACACCAAACCACATATACTTAATGTAAGGTAACCTCACACAACCCGCTCCTGGCACTGTCAGCCCGAAGGCCAAACATAGCACGGGCAGTGAGACAGAGCTAAACTTTCCAGCCTGTGTAGTAGTGGCTGCAAACCCACTTTTCAGCAGGGCGGGTAGTGAGAGCACGGCTTTATTGCCGCCGGCCGTGGTGCGCCGAGTCTGTGGAAAAACTGAAGAGTGGAGCTTCCACAGCGCCAGCCTGGTACTCTTCAGAAACCCTTTCACATTCCACCATTGTGCTTGGATTCTGCTGGAAAATGTGAGTCATCCCTGTGGGCTTGCACCTCCACCATGGCTGACAGGGGTTCTGCATCTGAGCACAGCTTTGCAATCCGTTTCCTGGAGTTAGAGCTAAATGCTGCTCAGGAGGAGGTGGCACTGCTCAGCAGAGGGATTAAATCAACACTTTCAGTCAGTGCCTTTTAATTTATCTGCTAAATGCCCAGATAAAGGGGGTTGTCATGAATTGAGGGCTGGAGAGAGGCCGTGCTGAAACAGGCCCAGGACAGCAACAAGAGCTGGTCACAGACCCCAGCCCTGGCCAGGAAGCCCCTGGAACAAGGACAGGGTCAGGTACAGAGACACTGCTGCATTAAGAGCACAGAAATTTGGCAGAAATAAACCCCTTGCTTTCCACCTCAGAAATCAATGGGGGCTGGGTGCACCTGGGTTGAATTTCTGATTATAACCAACTTGGTTATGGGTCACATGCAATTACGTCTCAGAAGCAGCAACAATGTGGATTAAACCCTAATTTATGTCTCATCCATGATCACAGTGTCACCAACACTGTTTTACCAACCCAACCTCATAAGCCTGGTTAAATTCAATAACTATTACCATCAGATTCGCCAAGAGTGCAACAGTTTTAGATTTATTTAGATTTATTTTACATTTATTGAAGCAACTGAGTTTAGATTCTGTTAGATTGCCTCTGATATTTGAATTAACTCTACAAAATCCATGTGTAGCACCGTGTACAAGTGTTCCTGGGTATTCCAAAAGGCTGGAGGAACAAATCCTACCAAAAGGGTGTTCCTGGTTTGTGGAGGAGGACCAGGCCTGTCAGATTGTCTACAAGGTGGTCAAAATGTCATCCTGAAACACTGAGGATTTGAAATGCCAATTTGTACTTTGGGAGGAAGTGGAAGTGAGACAGGAATCAAATACTCTGATATTGATGTCAAGGAGAAACCATTTTAAAAATAGTGAAGATGTCAGAGTTATGAAGGGAGAGATTACAAAGGATGTGGGACTTGTGGAGGGAAATTTAACAGAAGCATGAGGTTTAACATGGTCTCCCACTTCTACCTGGCTGAGGCAGCAATAAGAGTCATCCAGCCTCCCCTTGCTAATTTCTCACCCCTCAGAGTATCCCCATGCCCATGCCTGTCATGGCACATCCCACAGAAATCCCTTCACCACAGCCCACATTGTATTTCATGGCTTTAGGTCTCATTCCTACAGAGGGTCACCAACATCACCCAGCCTCACAGGGAAAGGCTGCTTCCAAACTGACCCTCAGCTCGGGAAACCAAAACCTGGAGGCAATCAGAGTCCTGTCAGCTGTGGGACTCTAAGAGAAACAAACAACTTGGAGCACTCAAACAAGTTTTCTTCTGGCCTTTTGTGTTTCATAGATGCAAATTTTTACAGGCAGTGAGATCATATTTAAAGGACTTTAACTTTTTCAGATGTTCCCAGTAGGGACTGCTGCTTCACAAACAGCACTGCTATACATGTCAGTTCAGGATGCAGAATGTACAAAAGCAGTTGTAATTCCTCATTTTGGTTAGTTCTGGCCAGCATAACCCATAGCATTTTGTGGTAAACAGCAACCTATGATTTACACCTTCAGTAACACAATTCTTGGGACATTTTAATGACGCAAATTCCCTTGGCCCAGAAGTTCTGGGATATATAATGCTCTGGTCAAAATCAGGATCCAAATGGGAAGAGCTTTGTTATACAGTTCAGAACTCAATGATCCAGATGGAGATAGTTAGAAAACAGCATTACTGAGAGTTTGGTCTGCAAAATATATGCAGATCAGTGGCAACTTGTCAGGCAGACTGGCATAGATTTCCTCTTTTTTTTTTTTTATTTTTTTATTTTTCCCCTGTAATTTAAGGGTCTCTGGCCCTAAACAGAGGGCGCAGATTGGTCAGTCATGCCTCCAGCAAAATATTTGGTTTTTTATTGACCATGACATTTATCTTCAAACTGGATTTTTTTGTTTTTAACAGAAGTGTCTCCAAGGTTTCAAAAGACCTCTGCAAATTAAGGCTGCAAGCCAGTTTACCTTATCTTCATAAACCTGCAGCATGTTCTTTCTTTTGTGGCCCCCTTGAACTCCCCATCTGAAGCTTTCCATAGATTTCAGACAGAAGATTTTTTTTCCTGATTGAAACTTTTTTAAGAAACTTTTTCATTTAAATGTATTACAGTGTTAGTTATGTCTAACATACAGAGCTTTTTCTTTCTTCTAACATTTTGCATTGGTTTTCATAAAAAATACAAAGGAAGCATTTCATGAAAAATGAGAAGTAATGAAAGAGTTACACAATATGGTACTGATAGTTAAGTCTCAAAGTACACAAAGTTTAATTTGGCTTGGATTAGCACCCCAAAGCTCTGGTCCCTATTAAAATCTGCATTTTAGACAAGAAATTGGACCATGTATCTTTCAATAACAGAGTGTCTGGTTAGAATTACAGCCTGTCCTGGTTCTTGTCACACTGAAAATGTCACAGGATTAGTTTTCCACATGGAGAATTCCTCCTTCCAGCCCCAGTGTGATCTGTGTAGGATAACAGGATGTTGACTGAGGTTACATGGCAGTGGCTGTGTGTGCATGAGACAGGCAAGTGAAAAGCCCGTGAGTGAATGGGAATGGAGTACTGAAAAGTAAATTAAATACCATGAATTTGTGTCATTGCACTCCCTGAGAGCAGAGTTCATCTCATCATTCAGGGCAGAGGTGAAACAGTGGTCCAGGAGAGGTGAAACTGATGAAATCTCAAGTTTAGGTTTCCATAAAAATGTTTTGAGAGACAATGTGAGATTTAAATTTCATATGTGTCACACACATCACTGTGTAATCAGAACAGCCTTCTGAGACTAAGTGTAGCAAGTAGCTCATACTTCTCATGAGGCACCACAGAGAACCAAGCTACTCAGTTTTACCATCACAGAATATTCTGAAGTAGAAGGAGTCCACAGGAGTCCAATTCCTGACTCTGCACAGGGCAGCACCAGAAACACCTTCTTTGCGCCCTCTGATGAAAATACCTGTCTCTGAGCACCCCAGACCTCATGGCCATGCCACTTCATGCCTCTTTTCACATTTTCCCATGTTCCTCTCCCTTCTGGGGTAAACATGGGATAGAAAGGTGTCGTTCTCCTTTCATCCCTGGAAAGGATTCATAGGGTAGATGTGGTGTTGAGTAATGAAGACTGACAGATTTGTGACTTGGCAGAACAAATTTGGGGGGGCTGGAGGGGGACTTGCCTCCTTCTCCTCTGCCTCTGTCCTGCCCATTCCCTACTGCCTCAGTGGGATCTGGAGAGGAAAAGAAGCAGGTGACGCCTGCCAAAAACTCCCCACGTCTCTCCCTTGCCACTGTCCTGGCTGCTGAAACAGGAAATGCCAAACTAATCTCCAGGTCTGAGGTTGGAAGAGGAAAAGTGGTTTTTATCAGTGGCTCAGGGCAGTATGCCATGCCCTTCCCTGAGCTGTAACCCCACTTCACTACAGCAAATATCTTCCTCTCCATCAGGGAAAATATGGAAAAGAGCCCCTCTGCATTGCCAGACAGCTGCATCACCTGGGACAGCTCACCCCTATTTTAAGTGAGACCAATAATGCTGAGCTTCATGTCTTTTTGGGACACAGCCACCTACTTCAACAGCTGGAGCTGGAATTTCCCTGGCAGGATAAACAGAAGTGCCAGAAGTCCCTGGCAGGACACTGAGAGGATGAGCCAAGGCAAGTGGAAGTACAACTGAGCCATCCAAAAAGCTGGCATGAGCTTCTTGTGGTGCATGAGGGATTGGGATGAACCTCACTCCTGCCAGGGTAGGATCCTTGAGATAATCAGTGGCCCTCTTTGACTTCTCTTCTAATTAAATGTTTCCTTGATGTACATGAGTACAATTGACAATCTCAAGTCATATTTTAACACAATAGAGTTTATGCTGTAGCAGACATGAGTTGATCTTCGCCATAATCCGCTTCTTCCATTAAAATTGAAAAATTGTCATGGGGCTTCTAGGCTTTTCAATGCTTTTTAGTGCTTTTTTCCCTCACACATAGTATTTGCTCAGGATTTGATCCCTGAGGATCTTTGCTCGTCTCAGGTATCACAGCGATAGTTACAAAGTGCTGTCAAATGTTTCCTGCTTTCGCTGCAATAATAATTTAGACTCAAACCCTACATAATTTTCTAGACTGTTTAGAAATTGAATTTCTAGAAACCTGCAATCATAACAGGACTTAGACTCCCAAATTACATGTGACTCTTATAGAGTTTCCATTTTATTTCTAATAATTGCATCATGTTAATTTGTGTTGCTAAGTAAATTCTTTAACAGGGTGAATTTTGCTAGTCTCAGCTCATGAAAATGGCACAAGATTTAAACTCCAAATCTGAACAAGGTTATAGTTCACCTTATTTGTGTATTAATTTAGACCATCAGGTATCAAACATTATAGACATTAAGTGCACAAAACCCTGAAATTTCCTTCAATTACTTATTGCATGCAAAGACTAAGGAAACAGGCTAAATGTTTCATTCTTTAATAAACAGTGAGAAATGGAAGTGTCTCATGCATTAAAGAAAAGAGAAAATGTGGCACACGTATGTAAAATTTACGGGAAGGAAAAAGGAGCAGCCAAAACTCAGATGAAACTCCTGTGGGGCTTTTTTCTGGGTTTGTATTTTTTTATTTATATAGTTTTTTAAAAAATTAATTGTATGTCATATTATCAAGGTTATCCCTGAAAAGTGAGTCATACAATAACATCTGATTTGTCTCAGGAAGGTGTGGCCTTCCTGTTGGAGCTGTGAATTTCCTACTGCTCTAACAAAAGGGAGTGGAGCATCCTGAGCCAAAAAGTGAGACAGGAAGGCTCTGCTGAGATAGGATGAAGCCCTAAATGGAAGATAACCTAGACCCTGAAAGAAGAGGTGGTATTCTTATGTAGGCTTTTACAACAATGTATAAAGATTTTAGTAAACTTCAAGTGTGTTCAACAGAGTTTTGTATAAACTTTCACTCTTAAAATGTTTGATGTACTTCAGTTGTAAATGATAACTGGTGCTGTATTTCTTTTTCTTAAATCAGTCCAAAATATGTCTCCTACAGCTTAGATTCAGTTGTGAGTTTTTCCATGGAGATATAAATCCGTTATTTCACTCATATAATGAGTACTTCATACATGATTTAAGGGTTGGGTGAAGTAAGGAAAACTAATTTGTTTTATACAAAGTCAACATACTTTTTTTTAAGTTTGCCCTTTTTTTTAGAGCTCTTCATAACCTGTTTTTCAAGTATTTCTATTTTATAGCAGAAAAAGGAAACTATTCTACAAACTATTGTTGAAGAAGGTTTCACTGTTGTAATGCAAACAAAAAGCAACTCCAAACCATGACATCATTTTTTGCTGTATCTAAGAGTAATCAGTAAATAGTGTTCAGCCAATATTTGAAATAACACAGTCTAGCTGTCCTGTAGTAAAAATTGCAAGTTTCGTAAGACATGAAAGTGTTCATTTCCCACCTTATCTGTGGACACACATTTCAGTCCAAGAACTCCTTCCTTGCCAGGTAAACTACAAACATGTCATTACTTAGGGCCCTTTCTCCTTTCAGAAGAATGTGGATTGGGAAATGCTGAGAGAGAAAGATTAGTCAAGCAGAAAGTTCTGGGTTGATTAAATGAATCCTCTTTCCCAGAACAAATTAAGAATATGGAATAGATAAGTCTGCCTTTCCATATTTTCAGTGATAACAGACGTGTTCTTACATAACCTTGGAACCACGTGCACTGATCCATGCCCTTACACATTTACAGAGGGGACGACTTAGGAAGGTGTATCCTGAACCATAACAAAAAGATGACTGAAGTGTTTTAGGGTGAATTTGTCCTTTTTGAGAGTAAAATCCAGGACTGTCCAGCTTGTAGTCCACAGGCTGGATCTAACCACTGATACCCAGTGATTCCTAAACCCCTCTGGCTTCAGGACTGGGGAAGATGCAGCCCTGAAGCTGGTGTTAGACTTGAACTGGGAGGTGAACTGGGCAGTGGCCACAGCAAGCACTAATGCTGGGTAAAAGCTGGACACAAAAAAGATTGTGTGCCAGCAGGACACAAATGTGTGCCTTGGGTTTGAGTCCCTCTCGGAGCTGGCTGGAGGCTGAGGCAAGGGTAAGGTCAGGAAGGGAGGATAACTCTTGGTAAACCTGGGAGGAAGGATAAAAATGATGCTGCAGAAAGGAAAGGGTTTGAAGATCAGGTGTTTTTGCCCCCAACTCCTTTTCTTTGCTAATTGCTGCCACAGGACTTCCTGTCTAATTTCCTTTTACCTCATCTGTGGGCAGTGCAGCTCTGTCCAGCCAACACATTTTTGGGAGAAAAGGAAACAAGAAATTATAATGTTATCTTTATGGGCTGGTTGGATCCCAAAAGATCTCTTTTTCTGCCCCACTTCCTTTTTTTTACAATGGGCTCTGTGAGTAACAAGCAGGAGACTTTGGTGACCCATACTCCTCTCTGCTGGGCACAGAGGCTATGCCAGCCTGGGAAGGGAATCCAAGAAACTGCACAAAGTGTCCTAAGTCCTATTTCTGATCTGCTGTGAAATATTCATCTGTAAAACCCCTAACTTAATGTGTTATTACCTATTTGTCCAGAACAAGTTGTGTTTGTTATATTTTGGAGTGAGAGGTGTTCCTATCATGGGGCAATTTGAAATCCAGCTCTCCAACTCAACAGGAGTTGAGTTTGCCTAATTGTACTTCAGGCCACTGAACAAATTCCTCTAAATATTTGTTAATTACTAAATTGTTCTGCTCTTTGAGCCAGTAGAACCAGGGACACAATAAAAACTCTCTTGCTACTGAACAGAAATTTTTATGGTTCCTACAGCACCTACCTTCAAACTGATGGAGAAGGTTGGATAATGTTTACTAAGGAGCTGTACAATTCATTCTGTGCAAATCTTTCTGAAGTGTCAAATATGCCAGCACAGAAGTAACATTTTTCTTCTAAAGTATGGAGGTCTACAGGTGAGGAAATTAGTTTGGAAGATTTGGATGAACATTTTGATTGTTTTTCCTTGGTTGTTGCAATGCTTTGCCTGGCACAGGAACTTGTACAGACAGTTGGAAGCTGTTCCTGTTATTACCCTGAGCTGTTAAGTGAGAGATGGCTGATGAGCAAGTTTATATCTCCCTTTGCTCCAGGATGACAGTGACCTCTGGCAGAAATGTGAGAGAGATGCATTAATCACTTCATCAAGAAGTGCCAAAGTTCATTTGCTCGTGCCTGAGGGCCCGTCTTCAGTTTGGGTATCATCTGTCACATAATTTACAAACACAGAAAACCAGACAGCCTCCGTCTTGAATAGATTATGATTTTAAATAGATGGGACAAAAAGCAAAGAGAAGAAATATGGCATGTGGGCACAACAAATAGCAATTTTATTTTGGTGTTTCCTGGGGTGAAGTGGTATGAATAAATTGAGGGATGTGTGGGAGGGGTTAGAGCAAGTAATCAACCAGCATGAGGGAGATAACATCTAACAAAACCTGTACAAAATGCTGATGAAAACATTCTCCACATGTCTGCTTTGGCTGCTCCGACTTGAAACCCTGTCTGGCTCCACTGCAAAATTACTGAACACTGTTCTTTGAAGAGAATGAAGGAAAATCTGCATTTCAAAATATTTCTTCCAGATAAGTCTTTTGCAAACTCCGTTTCAAAACTCTGAGGGCAGCCAGGGCCCAAGAAATCTCAGCAGCTCCTGATGTAAAGGCCCTAAAACTGGTGATCATTACTGACTTCCCTGACATCAGCTCTTTCACATCATGAGAGGGGGAAACACAACAAGCAATTCTCAAACTGGTCTTTTATGGTCACTTGGCTTTTTGAGGTGTGATCCTTTATTGAGGTACAAATCTTCTCCTTAAGGTATTGAGCTAAACCTTTACTTCAAGCTCTGCAGCTCCCAGACTGCATGTTTAAAGCTGCTGAAGTCAGTTTAAGAGCACGTAGATAAAAAAAACTTGAAAAAAGTCAGTGAAAAAATATTAACGATTTTACATGCAGAGTTTGCAAGACTGGAGTGTGAGGAGGCAGAAATCGTTGGCAGACTCTTAATGCTCAGGTGGTTTGCTGCTACAATATCATTATTTCCACTTATGTCAGCAAATTGTGATGGAGAATCACTACAGCACTGCAACTCACCTACCTATCAGAGCCTGGTAGGAGTTTGAAAATAGAGAAGAATTCTGAAATGCCTAGCTCTTGATAAACACAGATCCTGTGTCATTTTTTAATCTACCAGTTACACTGGAATTTTGTATATAAAATACTTAATTGCTGCATTGCTTGTGACCCCAGCTGTGAAGTTTGTTGTCACAAAAATCCAGCTTGTGTAAATGAAGTCTGTAAATTTTCTATGATGGTAGTACCTAATAACAGGTCATTCTGTTTAGAGATCTTGCTGTATCTGCATGACTTCAGTAAGTTCATTTCTCTTTTCATTGATTATCCCAGCTTTTCCTGCTCCCTTTCCTGCAGGTTCAGCAAAGTTAATGTTTATCATTAGCAGATCGTTAATGAAGGGCCATCTGGAGGCCATGGTGATGGATGGTGTTACCAGGGTGTTACAGGTGGACACCAGTGCCCACCCACCCTTGAGGGTACCTGTACTCAATACCTGAAGCCCTGGAGGTAGAAAATGTAGGATGGTAATGCTGTGGACTAATTGCACAGGTTTGGTGCCAGAAAAGTTGTGGCAAACGATTTAGAAAAGCATCTAAGTAGCCGCTACAAGAATCTGATGTGCTTGCATTGCCTGTGTTTCCTTTCCTACAAATAAGAAGGCTTTAGAGGAGAACTGGAATTGAGCAGGTTTCCCTTCTCCTCCCCCTGCTTGCTGAGCTGCAGCATCAGGCTTTCTCTCCCCACCAAAAGCACCATGTGGTAAAGAGCTTGTGCGGAGACACTGCCCTTTTCTTCTTGTGGAAAAAAGGAGCTCCTGTTTTATGGTGGCCTGGAGGCTGCAGAGCCGCCTGTTGCCAGGGCTGCTCCTCCAGTGCTTTCAGCAATCAGCCTGGCTCCAGGGAGAGGTACAGTGGCTGAGCCCTGCTTCCCCTCTCTTTAACTCTGCAGCTCCTCTCCCCCTCTCCTCACCAGCCTGAGCACCAGCACAGAAATCTCTGGAAAGGAGCATGCTGAGCACAGCACCAGCAAAAAGATCTCCGGAAAGAACCACCTGCCCAGGCTCAGCTTCTCTCTTAAGAATGAGCCTTTGCTTCACTTTTCCTCTCAGCTGCTGGGAAAATGTCAAGAGTGGATGAGTCACATAGCAGATCAGATCTGAGTAGGAGCTTTTTCTGCTTGGTCTATGAACAAGTTTAGTGCTGACCCCTATGCTTAATGAAAAAGAGGTTTTAATATTTCCACAGATGTTAGAGCAGTGTCAGCATGTTGCTGACATAAAAATTATCTTCACAGAATATCACAAAAACTGTTAGTAAAACTTTTTTTAAAAATTGATTTTCTATATCAACCCCAAAGAAAATTAAAACTGCCACAAGACAGACTGGGATTCTCAGCTGTTTCAGTTCTTAATTTAATTTTTTAACTTTTTTGTGTGCAATCTGGCACTAACTAATGCACTTGAAAAAATATTTGACAAGATAAGACTTGCAGGTCATTTGAGGAAGTAAGTTCCAGGTAGGCCTTAAGGAGTTGCTGATTAGCTTTTATCAGCAGCTGTTGCTCATGACACGGCCACATCTTGCACCAAGCTGCTGTTTAATCTGTCACGTTCACTTTTATAGCAGATCCTGCTGAAAGATGGTTCCCTGTTAGGGCCAAATGTTCAAACACAAGGGATGAGCATTGATGCCATGACTCTGGTTTGCTCTGCTCTAATCAGCATCCAATACCAGAGTTTCCACACTGGTTTAGATATCCTTTGCAAGCCAGGTAATATTGGGCTGTTGTATTTAAGGATCATGGCCTCTGCACTTTAAATGAGATTTTAACAGTTATAATGAGATACTAAATGTAATAATCATAAAGGTGGCACTTGCAAAAAGATTGCAAAACTCTCTTTCCATTTCCATCCAAAAATTCCTGCCTACTAGTGACACGAACAGATTGAGAAATCTCCTCTAGCTATTTAGACCCAAAAATCAACTGTATAGAACATTCTGTCTTCACAGTTTTCTTCTGTGAGTGGACTGAGAGCTGTTCTGTCTGTCACTTGCTGAGCTGTGAAGTGCCATGCTGGCAGACCTGAACTGCTCCTCTGTGAGGAGTGAGAAAGGTTTTTGAGTAGCTGCATGTATTATTTTTCATAGACACTGAAGGCCTTTTTATTTTCCAGGCCTCCCCAGAATTAAATGCCATTCAATTTCCTATTCAGGCTTCCTTGTTGTACTGTAAGACTAATTATTGAGCAGGGTCCATTTATTCAGGTTGGATTTTTTAGCTGTGTTCTAGCTTTGGGAGTGCATGCAAGAAAATATCCTAAAGAAGCAACAACGAGGGGTGTAACTCTTAAAGAGATGACAAATATGGAAAAGTATCAATATAAAACCTATTCTTTCTGTCTCTAGCACAAAACGCTGAGCCAAAGAATCATGCTGGAGGAAGAATTTTAGCAGAATATTTTGGCTGGTTATAAAAATGTTGTAAATCTTTTCCATCTTTTTCTTGTCTACTTTTTGTAATGTGGAACACCAGCACAGCCGAAATCCACAAGGATAGAGTAAATTCTTCATGTTGTTACCTGGGTGTACTAAATTCTGATGGCCATACAAAAGTGTCCTAGATTCACTGATAGATCTGTCATCAAAAAGTAAATCTCCGACTTTTACTTCCCATATTATCATTTTTATCCTCATCTTTCCCTCTCTCCTCAATGCCAGTAGGAAAAAAGGTAGGGCAAACATCAGACTACATACAGAGCAGGTGCCTTTCAGAAGCTCTAAACCTGGAGTTGTTTTCTCTTGTTAATATTAAGAAATGAAGGGGTTCATATTTTGAATACACTCTTTTTTCCTGAAAACATCCTAAAGCAGAGTATCTGGTTTTCAACTATCTTTTATGTTTATGGTCTATTCAGTAAAGACAAAGAGCAGAAATAATTTTTATCCTCCTCTCCTCCCCTCTAAAAAGGAAGATAAAGTTGTCAGGTTTCTTTACAAGTAAGAGTACTTTTCTTCTCCAGTGCTTCTCATTTGGGCACTAATAATTCAGATATGATTATGTTTATTTCCTTGCTTTCTTCTGTACCAAATACTGTCACCTGTCCTGAGTTTCTGTCCTGATACCTCTGAACCTTCATGCCTGTGTCTTTGTTAGGTGATGAAGTCTGGACACTGGGTTGTTTAATACCATGTCAACCTGGAGGAACTGACTGGAATTTATGGCCTTGGGTTAATCTCTCTGCTTTTCACCTTCCCTTTCGGATAAAGTTCATTGCATCATGTGGAATACATGCCTGATCCCTTGGTGGTTAGGTTCACAATGGTGGGATCTTGCTTGGAGACAGGCCTGGGGCTGTAATGTCCTTGCAGCCTCAGCTGTTTTGCTCTAGTAATTGTGCATGCACTTTCTGCCTGCTGTTTTGATCCTGCTGTTGCTATTGTTTGTTGGAGACCCATGCTGCCTCCATGCCCAGCCTAAATTCCATTGTACCCACCCCACAGGCCTTTTGTGCAATGCCAAGCCAGCAAAAATCCTGGCATCCAGCTCCTTTGTTGCCCGAGGGAGGTATGTGGGAAAGGCAGCTCAGCACTCACTGGGGACAGGGACTTGGCACACGCTGCCCAGCAGTTTCCACTACATGTCCCTTGGGCTGAGAGAGTTTTGCTTCAGGTGCTCCTACATTCATTTTCTGTGTTTGCCATTGAGTTCTGTTTGCCAGAACAGCAGAGGAATGCAGCTGCTGGGATTTTATACCCTGGTTTTCACACTTCCAGCAGCATGTCCTACTAATGTGTTATTTGTATTACAGGAGTCCCCACAGGCCTTGCTCCACATCTGAATCCCATTGTTCTGGCAGTGTAAAAACAGAGGCAGAAACAGTCCCCAGCACAGAAAACCTTTCAGCATTTTGCTGTGACTAAAGGAGGATTTAGGAGTAAAGGAGGATTTAGGAGGACCTCAGCATCCAAGTCTCTGAGAATGTCTAAGACCTTTCAATTTTGAAGCACCACCATAATCCTGAAAAAGGACAGGCACCAGAGAGAGGTCAGAAAGGGTTATCTAAAACAAACAGAAACCATTCTGTGCTGAACCCTGTGCTCCTCCACAGGCTTAGAATTACTCTGAATGAACAGGCTGGAGAAAGCCAGAGTAGTCCAGTTGTATGAGAGGAGAGGTAGGGTTGATTTTGCTGGGACAGGTTGGGGGAAGCCCCCAAAAGAAGCAGAGATGGCAGCTGGGAAAGGGCGGCAGCTCCTGGCACACGCAGGGACCGTAAATTTCAAATGTCTGCACTGGGAGTGTTTTGTGTTACTCTACTCTCGACTATTAATATCAATGACATTTTTCTGTGTGATGGTTTCTCTTCCTGACTCACACAAAAGAAGACAGAGGCCACACAGGATGTCTTCAGTTGGGGGTTTGCCTATTTTGTGGCTTTCTTTCCCTTCTGTTTTCTCTCCCAGTTTTTATCATTGGCTTTAGCAGGCTTTTTTCTAGAGAACAGGTATTAAATAACCAAAGGCTTCCTATGTATAGGACCAGGTCCTTCAGATGACAGCTGCTGTGCTGGTAGTCTTGGTCCCTGCTTTTCCTGACCCATGCCTGTGTTAGCAAATCTCTGTGGGGCTCCAGGACTTTCCATTTTACACTTAGAATGTTGTCCTGCTGTTGTCAAACAGGGCAAGAAAACTCTGTTTCCCCACGTTGATTTAGGGACATTAACATTGGGTTCCAGCCCAATTCAGAGTTCATTTTCTTTCTATCCGTGGATTTTTAGAGCCTTGATCTGGCCAGTGTGAAACCAAGCCTGTCACATAGCTGGAAGGCGAAGATGTACACTGTCAACTTCGAAAAAATACTCGTGTTTTGCTTTTCTGTAATGTTATTTTTTGTGTAAGTTTCTCTCCAGTCAATATTTACTGTTGGGCTGTGTTGTCCATTAAATCCTGATGGGGGGAGGGCTGGAGCCTGGAGCCTGCTGACAAGATCCTCATCTCAGGAACATTCTGTTGGCACTGAGGATGCTCCAGCGCTGCCAGAACCAAAGGCAAGGCGACTCTATCGGAGATAGGTCACACAGTGTGTTTTGGACTTGATTCCCTCCATCTGTTTGCCATAACTATCCCCTCCTGCTCCAGGAAAAAGCTTTTTCTGGAGCGTGTCATCCTGCTGTACTCTCCCAGCCCAGTGCTTGGATCACCCTGAGCCCTTGCTCGTTGCAGCAGCAGTTGGTAAGGCTCAGTGATGAGCTCACCGCTGCAGGAAGGGGAGGAACAGGTTCCAAAACAAAGCACGGCACTGAGGACGTGTAAAATGTTCACATGCAGCTGCCTGTGTTGAGGCTTGTGGATAGGGAACTTTGAGGTGTTCTTTTTTCCTTCTTTTTTTGTTTCTTTTTAAGGTGTTCTAGAGCTGAAAGGTCTTAATGTTAGAAAAAGAAATATTGCAGAGTATCCTCATCCTTTGATTTCCATAGCCTATTGGAGCCCCATTCTGTAGGACATTTTGTATGTTTGTTTGTTTTTCCCTCCTCAAATAAGAGGTATCATTTAATGTTTTGGCCTTCCATGTGAAGGAACCAGTGTTTTTCAGGCACCCTCATGTACTTGCAAGACCAGCAAAATAATAAAATTACTGACAGTGCAGAGACTGATGACAGACTGTGTCAGACTTACACACCACAATAAAGATGTGGCTGGAGTAGAAGCAAAGTCATTTGATCAAACAAAGTATTTAAGAGAAGTTTGTAATTAGAGCCTTGTCTGTAATGAAGGCTGAGTTAGATAAAAGATGATTTTGTTTGCTGGGTTTTTTTCATCCATTTCACCATTATATATATTGAGTCTGCTCAATAAAAATCATACAGTTCAATAAAATTTGTCTGGAAATGGAAAACTATATGGGAGCGTGCTTTTGTGCTGCAAGATGCACTTGAGGATAGATGATGCTGGAGTGATACTAGACAGGAAAAAGTCTAGAAAAAACAAAGAAGATCACATAGGTTGATCCTGATTAACTCTGTGTAATTTTATCCTGATTTCAGATGTGAGTCCCCTCTGAGAAATGAAGGGTCTGCATGTGATCTAGGTCCCATACTCTACCTGAAGATTTAAAATGCTCTGCAGGGCAGTGAATGCTCTTAAACTCTATAAAAACCTGCTCCCTGGCAGAATCCAGGGCAACAGTCATAGGGACTGTTTATTTTTGTTTTATTCTAATGCATAGTAATTGTTTGGCTTCCTGTTGCAAGACACCTGCATTCATTGTGCTGCTTTACTGATGCAGGGCTGGGATATAATGCAGCTGTTCCCGTCTGCTTATGTGCCCACTTCCCTGGGCTTGGGTCTACGTTTTTATATCTTTCTCCCTATTGAATGTTTTTCCAGTAATTTTTCTGCTTTTGTTTTTCCAGAGCTGAATCACCAAAGTTTACATAGTCTAGAAAAATAGATTTCTAAGTCAGATCTTCCTTCCTAATAGTTTGCTGTCTTGTATTTATTTTTTTTTTTTTTTTCTCTCCCCACATTTGGCAATGCCTCAAAATGCATGTGCCAAGCATTGTATAAATAGGAGTAGTCATGGTGGTGCCCTGAGCAACTCACAGTTTAATTAAAGACAGGAAAACAAGGACTAAGTTTAAAACAATAGGAAAGAGACTGAGGGCAACAGTAAATATGTCATGGGTTTAAAATAGGCTCGATATGCAGAGTTGGTGCAAAGCTCCAAATCAGAAGTGCAATGGCTTTGGCACAAGCTTTCCATGGAACCAAGTGATCCCTCAATGTTTCCTCTGCCTTCCCTACTTCTCTTGGCTACTCATGGAGAAGCTGCTCTGCTGTTGGCCCTCATGGTGCTCTGCCCTCATGCAGATTGGAGGACATAAATTAATTATAGCAACTGCACTCAGGGGGGCATTCCTTGAGGTACTGGCCCTGCTTTAAGCTTGGTGATTTTTGAGCAAAGTGTATTTTCAGCTCTTGCATCCCCTGCCACACAGCTGAAGCTCACCTACTGTGAGTGCCTCCTATGGAACAATCACAGCCCAAATCTGCTGGGCTCCTTTTTCTTGCAGCTGCGTGGGCAGAAGCTGGAGATGTCCTGGCGTGGCCCCTCTCCTCCTCTCAGAGCCCCAGTGCAATGGCTCAGCAGTCTCCTAACAAGTTAAAGCTGCTGTCCTTGGAGGGGCTACTGGGAGATAGAAACATTTCCCAGCACAGCTCATCTGCTGGTGCCCTATTGTCTGTCCTATTCCAGCCAGATCGAGGCACAGACATTGGGGTTCTCTATTCCAGCATGGGATTGGTGTGTGCATGGGCAGTACTGTCTACATGGGGGCTTGGAGGGAAAAGGAGGGGAAGGCAAGGCAGAAGAAATACTGTTCCCCTGAGCCTCCTTTTCTCCAGGCTGAGCTCCCTCAGCTGCTCCTGGTGCTCCAGCCCCATCCCCAACTCTGTTCCCTTCCCTGGACACACTCCAGCCCCTCAGTGTCCTTCTTGTCATCAGGGGCCAAAAACTGATCCCAGGTTTAAAGGAGTGGCCTCACCAGTGCTCAGCACCGGGGACAATCACAGCCCTGGTCCTGCTACCACACCATTGCTAGCACAGCCCAGGTGCCTTTGGCTTTCTGGCCCACCTGGGCACACCTGGGCTCATGTTCAGACTCTATTGCCAATGTTAGGAAAAAAAATTTTTAAAAAATCACTTATTCTAGTTGTTGCAGAATGGAGTGTTCAAGCCTCAGTCATATTTTTGACATCTGACAGATTTGCTGCCTTAACATCAGTGTCCTAAGGAATGCAAGGGTAACAATCTTCTACTCAAAAAGACAAAATCTTGCACGATATCTTATTTCACCTAAATGAAACACCACACTATTTAGATACATGAAAAATTTCCATATTAAAAAGATGGCATTAATTATTGCAGTGCCTTCTCAGATCCCGAGTCCTAGTTTCAGCTGAAATAGAGTTCAGTTTCTTCCTGGTAGCTGACACAGTGCTGTGTTTTGGATTTGACAGGAAAATAATGCTGATAACACACTGGTGGTTTGGTTATTGCTAAATAGTTCTCACCCTAAACACCAAAGTCACTTATCCACATGGAAATTGTATTGTGCTTATCTGACACATGGAGGACAAATGATGACATAATCTAAAATACACAAGAAACTTGCAGTAAAATAAATCCAAAGCCAGCTAAAGTCTGTTCTCTGTGAAGCAGCTGCTCTGCTGGGCAGTGGGTTTCTATTAGGATACATTTGGGATATTTGCAAGATTAGAACTAGAATTTGAATTAAAATTAGAGTTAGAAAGAATTCTGCTTTGCATTGGGTACTCTCACAGAATAATAAATGCTTTGAGTTGGAAGGGAGATTTTATAGCACTGTTCCACAGGTGTAGGTTGTTAAACTGTTGGAAAATGGAACCATTTAAAAATATGAAGTAAAGCTAAAAAAGACAATAACCTACTGCCCCGAGATTTTTATCCACATTACTACACTTGAGGGTTTTTACTGTAGTTATCTTAGTCAAAGATCTGATTTGTTTTTGTAATTTATGCTGAAATTGCTATTTATGTTTGCATTCATAAATCTATTTCCCTGAAGTAGTAATGCATGGTATTTGATGATGTTTTGAGCACTGAAGAGGTAAAATATTTCTTTTTTTTTACCAGGGAGAACAAAAAAAACCCCATCTCTGTATGACAAATGGACTGCATAATCTGTGCTTGCCTCAACCAGATTTTAGGCTATTATTTATATTATTATTTATATTTTATTCCATGCCTTTTTTTTTTTTTTTTTTTTCTTTCCATCTGCAGAAAACACTGGTGTACATAGCTGACATCTGGATTAAAAAAAAAAAAAGCTTTGAAGGCCAACATATTGACTCATAAGTCTTTGCTTCCACTCTTCATATGATTAATATTTTCATTTTGTAAAGCTGAAGAAATAACGCTCACTCATAGAACAGATTAAGTTTCCAGAAAGGACACAGAGGTATCAAAAAGTGGAAAAAAAAGAGTGTCTACTGAGAGGATCTTAAAAAATAGATGCCAATGAAATGTTCACAATAAATAAATTAGAACCTAGCTCAATAATTAATTGATTTTTTTCTAGTGTTGAAAAGATGGATGAAGAGAGAGGACAATTGAAGTGACAATATTTGTTTAAAGCAATCAAGAAGTAGATCAATTACTCAGTGTTATAAACAAATTTAGCTGTGCTCATCCTTTCTCTTTGATTTGGATTTTTCTGGCTGGAGATAGAACAGGGTGGGGTTTTTTATATTACTTCACAGCTTTTTCAGAAGTAAAAAAAGACAATACAAAAAATAATTTCTTTTAAAGTCTGAAAGGTTTTGAAATAGGAACCAGTTCACTTCGTAATATACTTGTACAACTCAGAGCAAATCGTAATATGGATATACAAATCAGAATTGAGAATTATAATTACAAATTCACAACTGCTTGATTCTGGTTTTTCTATTGATTGAGAATGAATAGATTACATTTGAAATTATGAAATTAATTAATAACTTTGAAAATGTTTCAGGATTTAATAGACTATATTTATTACATCCAGACTACAGTTGTTGTTATGACTGTATTTTTAAAAACTTTATCCTTACGCCTACTTGTACAAGTATATATAGTATATAGAACCACTTGCATAGAAATTTTATTTTCTAGTATCTATAAATAGAAGATTTGATTTCTGATATAAAATACACTAAAACCAAGCAACTCTTTCTGATTATCTTTTAGATTGAAATCTCAAAAACTAGAGGAGAAAACAAAGCATTAAAATAAATCACAGAATCCTGGAATACCAGGTTGGAAGGGATCTCATGGACCACCTGGTCCAACCTTTGCTGGCAACAGCCTAGTCTGGACAAGACAGCCCAGCACCCTGTCCTGCTGAATCTTAAATTTGCCCAGTGGTGGAGAATCCAGCACTTCCCTGGGGAAATTATTCCAGGGGCTGATTGTTATTGTGCAAAATTATCCTCTGGTGACCCACTGGAACCTCCCCAGGAGTAACTTGTGCACACTATCCCTCATCTTTTCCACATGACTCCTTGGAAATAGGGAGGCTCCACCCTCTTTGCAGCCACCCTTTAAATACTGGAATGTGGGAGAAGCTCTTCCAGCCTATCCAGGTCTCCCTGCAGGTTTGTTCTTCCCTCTAGAGTGTTCCCTTCCCTGCTCACTTTGGTAACTTTACTGAAGAATAAACAAACAACTGTGAGGAAAATCTCTTCGTCAATGTACAGAATGGCCTGACCAGATTTTTTTAAAAGAAATATTAAAATTTAAAACTGCTTATAACCTTGTTTCTTTGTTTTCCAGAGTAGAGAACAGTTGGAACTCAATAAAACGCACACCAACTGACCTTAAAAACTTCTCACATGGAGAAATTACTTTCTCTGTTCTCTTGGCTTTCTCTCTTTTAATGTAACCAAGTGTCCTCTAAACAGCTTTTTCCTTGTCTGCTCTTACTACCAAGGTTTATTACAGAGATAAAGCAGAGGTCCAGACACCAAAAATCTGACTTTTGTTCCCAGATCAACCACAGCCTTTCATGTGACCTTGGACCACTCATTTGTCTCAACTTCAAAGGCAACAGGGAGGATAAAATTAATCACTGTGGTGCCCTCAGATGCTGTAACAGAAGGGTCACTCTCTGCTACCAACTACATTTTTTAGGGGGAAAACCAGACTTAGGAGCATGCTGACATAAATTAAAAATTGACTTTCCCCTTCTTTGTCCTGCCCCTGCCATCTGTAGGGGTGCCACCTAATGCACAACAAAAAAAAATTGATTTATATATCCTTTTCCATTGAAGATGTTACTAGATTTTGGTGACCTAGAAGGATGACCCCTTCTTGAAATCATAATGGCAGAGGCTCTTAGATATTGTAAAAAACTAAAATTTTCCGTAAAACTGTGCCTGTGTTCCATCTGTTTGTTCTGTGTTTGTTTTTATCTGGCTGTATCTCTGTGCAATCTCCTTCTCACAGGATGGACCAGGAGTCTCAGAATCTCACCTCAATTTTTCACTGGCAGCTTTGCCTCAAACACAAAAAGAGGACACCTTTATTTCAACCATATTTACAAAAGCAAGACATTCTTTTGCAAGGCATTTGTGTAGCTCCTTCTCTGGGATCCAGCCTTGGAGTTGAAATATAAAAGCATAGAGGTGACTTTAATGTGTCTTGAAGACAGTCTTGAATTAAATCTAGACGTGTTTGAAAAAGAACAGGTTCCAAGGTGATTTTTTGCTATGTTGTGTAATGATGATAGAATTTCATTGCAGCAACTTTTTTAGCTGAGAAGAAAGTGAATACTTTTCTTTTTTTCTATTGTGTACAGTCTTGACTTACCTAAATACATCTTAAAGGAGACATAGTTCAATGCTCTCAGCATTAAAAATTGCTGAGTTTCTGTGGTCTGCATTATGCAAGAAGGACTTGCTAAATCAAGGATCTTGTGACCTCAAAATCACTAAAGCTGTGTTGCTGTTGTATGAAATCTGAAGCCTTTTATGGTGTATTCTGAACAGAATGGGAGGCAGAAATGTGTTTTGTGGTGTGCCACAAGTGAAGTGTCGTAGAGAGAGGGGAGCAGAAGCTGAGCTTGGAGTTACTGATCTCTGGGGTTTGTTCTGAGGTATATGAAAGGAGCCCTTTGAGGGCTCTGACTGAATTCATAGAATCACCACAGAATCATCACAGAATGGTTTGGGTTCAAAGAGGCATTAAAGATCAGGTGGTTCTAACGCCGTGCCATGTGCAGGACACCTTTACTATCCCAGGGTGCTCCAAGCCCCAGTGTCCAACCTGGCCTTAGACCTTTCCAGAGATCCAGGGGCAGCCACAGCTGCTCTGGCACCCTGTGCCAGGGCCTGCTCCCCCTCCCAAGGAAGAATTCCTTCACAATATCCAAACCTCCTCTCTGGCAGTTTGAAGCCCTTTCCCCTTGTCCTGTCACTCTGCCCTCCTGTAGATTGTTTCTCTCCATCCTTCCTGTAGGCTCCCTTATTGTTTATAAAAAGTATGTTTGTCCATTAGCAGGGATGTTTGCCCTCTCACATGGATTATTAAGGTTCCTTTTGTGAGTGCAAACCCACCACCTATCTCTGTGCTGTACCCAGCTGAGGAACTGTCCCATCCCAGAGGTGACACCCAGCTTTCCTGTCCTTTCCTGGATCCCTGGAACAAAGGGGAGCAGAAAGGAGGGAGCTGTCACTGCAGCCACATTTGGGGTGTGATGAAGTGAATACACTGTCCACTGTCCCAGGAGAAGTTACTTGGATACAGAAAATGACACTTTGGTGATCAGAGTGAGAGGAATTTTGGGGCCCAAAGAGCAGGAGTCTCTGTGCCAGGGCTAACAGGGCTGTTTCATGCTCCCCCGCCTCTACACTGATTCTGCTGACTCAAAAACTGCTGAAATTTTCTATTGAAAAGGGATGACTGATTTTTTAATACTCTGATGAAATTGTGTGAAAGTATACCAAGGCTACTTGATTGATTAGATTGCTTATTTCCTGAGACTTCACATTTTGTTGGAGATCTCAGTCCATGTCCAAAGAGAGATCCGTTGTTGCCTGACCCTTGCTGCTCATTTCTCTCACCTGTCAATGTTGCTGCCAGCACAAAACCTTTTGCCTTTACCTTATTGAGAATTTTTTCCCCAAATCAGATATTTCAGGCATTTTCTGTGCACATAATTACAGTGTTGTTTGGTGAACAACATAAGTACTAGCAAGCTCCTAAAATTCGGATATTTCAGCAGGATTCACAACGCCATCTCTTGCCAGTAATTTTGTTGTTCATTCCTAGATTCTTGATGCAGGAAAAGCCTTGCTATGGGCATTTTTCTTTTGATTAAAGGGTGTAAAATTATTTTGATAAATAATAACTGGACTTGTTTCTGCATTGATCAGAGGTGTAAAATCTGCCCTTACTCTTGTTGGAGCTTCTGCACACTGAATATAATAGGGGACAAAGCTGTTAAACACCATATTTCAACATATAAACAATGCTATAAATATTCAGCAGAGTTCCATCACAATTCCAATTGTTAAGTACTTTGTAACATCTGAATATTATATATAACATAAAGAATATCAATTAAAGAGTGGGAGACAGTCAAATGAAGTGTAACAATCAAAGTGCCCAGGAAAGCCCCTTTTCACTTGAGAGATGTGGACATCTCCCTAACAAAGCAGATGACATAGTGTTTGGTTAGGTTAAGCTCCTAGAAATTAAAATAAAAAGAAATTACAGAAGTTGGTTGTCTGAAGAGATGTCAGCATTTTCCAGACACCAGTGTGACACCATCGTGATTAAATTACAGCTACACGGTTCACTGATTCACTGTTTTCTCTAAATCTTTTTTTCTACATTGTTTTAAACTCCTGTCTCTGATATCCATCTAATGCTTGCATGCATGAAGAGTCTGAAATGTTTATTTTAATCCCTTACAGGACACCTCATTTCTGAAAGTCTATTTATGCAGCTCCTTAAGTATTCTCTGGGGCCGTCACCCTGACTTTTTGAGCCATGAAAATGCTCCAAAATAAGATTTAAAGCAATGCAGTTGTCTTTTAATAGTGTGGCAGGGAATGTGTTAACTCCAGACTGTGCAACAGACCCAGTAACCCCATGGTCGGTGTGTTTATAGGCACCAGCTTTAATGGCCCGTTGTGATAGATGAGAGATATTAAAATCTTACAGTCACTGCCCGGTCATTTACAGTCAACAGCGGGCTAAAAGTGAAAGGTCAGGCCTAGGAGAGTTGGAAAATCTGCTAAGTAAACTCTGGAGCAGGGAATGGGCTGCTCCAGGGACTGGAGGCCACAGCTGATTTTTCTGCTGTTGTTGTTGTTCCTGGCCCAGGGTAAGTTTATGTAGAGCCCGAAGCGTTCAGGATTAAATATTCCCCTTTCTTCTGGTCAAAATAAATGTGCACATGATCCACTAGAGGGTTTCTTTAGTTGAATACATCTACCTGGTTCGTTTACTAGAGAAAGAGGCTTGTTTTGTTTGATCAGCCCTTTCCAGGCAGGCTGTTCAATGTGTGAGAATGATTTCCAAACTGGTTACTTCCCAATGTGCTGAAGGTCCTGCTACTCCAAAATACTTTTTAGCCTCTGAGTCCTGCCATTGCCAAGTATGTGCTGCTGCCCTTGGGGATCAGCTCAGGTGCTGGCTCTGGAAACTGGAGCACATCAAAAACAAGGATCCAGAAAGAGCACAGTCAGCAGGGCCAGCAGCAGAATCACTGGTGAGCAAATATTTATGCTGCACAGAAGTGTCCATTTTATTATTTAGTTCCCTGAATAAGGCTGTGCCTCTAAACCCATCCTGTTTATTTACTTGGTGAGAGTCCAGGAGCAGCTTGAAGTATGAAAAAGACCCCAGCTCTCCTTTCCCTGCTCCCTGATGTAAAGATGAAAATGATGGAAGTAACATCAGGTTGCTTCAAGCCACTTTTCCCTACTTTTTCGTGGGATCTGGCTCAGTCTCAACCAACTCCTGGTGTGTCACCAGAGTGGGACCTCCTGTCACATAACTGATGCTTTCCATATCTCCCTGCCCCTCATTTCCATTGGCCTGTGGCAGCTGAACATGTGGGAACACTACAACTTTCCCTGGTTACAGAGCTGATAGTGATTCCTGTGAGAGCTGGGGAACACTGCTGAGACATCCTTTCCATGAGCTATATCTCTTTCTGAGAGGCCAGGGGTCTGATTACATCCTTTTAAGGTCTCTTTACACTTGTGGGATGGCACGTAGAAACCCTGGAGTAACTGGGAATGGAACAGGATGCCAGGGTACTTCATACTGAACTTTTGGTTGTGCTTTCAAAGATACTGCTTCTGTGTATCCTTTGTGACTGAGGGACAGAAATGTTCTTTAACTATATTCAAATGTTTAGATTAGTACAAAACTGTTGTGCTGGGGATATGTTTGCCCTTCTACATTCGTGCACAAGCTGGTTCCTGCTCTTTTGTGGAGCAGCAAGGCATTTTCAGCTTTGTGCTTTTGGGCTTTGTGTTGGTTGTGAAACAAAGTGCAGCAGCCCCAGCCACTGCCTTACATAAACCCTGTGCCTGTGTAATGGACTGCTGCCACTGTCCTGTTTGGAGCAGCAAGATTTCCTTTCTGACCTACTTTTCTGGTCGATGCCACGAGCCAGACCATCAGGAGCATTATTAAAACATTTTATATCCTTCCCGTGCCACAAAGCTGCCCTGACACTGTCCTGAGGAGCCAAGCAACAATCCCGTCAGCCCAGAGGGATCCACAAGCTACTAAACAGCTCCCTTGTCTTCTTTTCCTGCCACAGCCAGCCCAGCAGATGGATGTAGTGTGCTCTAGAGCAGGCAGGAGCTCCTCAGGTGCACAGGAATGGCCAGGAATGGTGCTCGAGGATTTGCAGGTTTGTGCTGACCAAATTCCAGCCCATCACTGCCTGGGATAAATCAGTATTGAGTGGAGAGAGCTTGGGCAAACAGGGTTATTGAATTGTTTAGGTTGGAAAAGGCCTTCAAGATCCCAGAATCTGACCTGTGTCTGTCACCAGCCCAGAGCACTGAGTGCCACATCCAGGCCTTCTTGGGACACCTCCAGGGATGGGGACTCCTAAACTCCCTAGGCAGCCCCTTCCATGGGGAAATTCCTCCTGATGTCTAACCTGAGCCTCCCCTGGCATAGCTTGAGACTTTTCCCTCTCATCCTGTCCCTTGTCACCTGGGAGCAGAGGCCACCCCCCACCTGACTACAACCTCTTTTCATGAGGAAATTGAAGGAATAACCTGGGAGATAATGAAATGAAATGGAATGTCATAAACTTTCCAACAATTGTAGAATATGAAACGTGCAGCCTTTGATTACACAAAACTCTTTATAAGAGCTGGATAGACCACTGTTATAAACAAATTTGCCTCAGTGGAGGTTTTCAGGGAGTAAAGAGGATAAGGATGGGAAAGGCCCAGTTGTAGGTCTGTATCTTAGTCTAAGTAGGCATGGAGGATGGCAAAGGGCTGAGAACCATCCTTCCCCTCTGAGAGCTGTGAAGTCAGTGCCTCTTTCTGTCTCCCTCAGAGCTGTTCCAGAGAGTACAGGTACCCAAACCTGAGTCACCCTAATGGTATTTAATAGAAAACATCAATTCTGTGCTGTAATTTCCTACCCATAGCTCCTACTCTGTAATATTATTTTTTTTACAGCTATCACGTTAAATTACTCTTGTATTTACTGGAGACTATATTTCATGCTCTGTTTTGCTCAATTCCTTGTGGGATGGCTGACACTGGGAGGGAAAAGCAGTTTCATCAGGCTCCTCTGCACAGGAGGAGAGAGCAGAGGATGGGAACTCTCCCAAGAGAGAATCACAGGGACGTGGTTTCCTTGTTGAGGGATTCCTGTTAGGCTGAGAGGAAGAAAACAACAGCAGGGGAGAGGCTGTCAGCCCAAGGCAGACTTGGGGCAGCTGATCTCGAGCACATCCTGCAGTGACGAAAGAAGCATGGCAAGGAAAGTGTGCAGGTGATCCATCATGTTTTGCCTACAGTTTCTTCACGCGTTCTATTCAGCTCAAGGAGTGCCTGGGTTAAGAAAACCTCCTGTAACACTCACCATATGTGCTTATGCATGTCCTGAGCTGTTAAGGAGTGTCCAAAAAGCTGGAATTTGGCAAAAAGAAGCAATCTCCTCGGGTGGCTGAGCAGGGTTTCACTGCCTAGAGTGATCTGTTATCCCTTTCCTGACAAATGCCCTCAAGAGTCTGCGCCTCAGGGATCAAATAATAGACAATTTTGCCATACGGATTTTAAGAGGTCACAGTGCCACTGTGGTATGATCTAAACCTGATGTCTCACAGCCCACCAGCCTGTTATCCTGGCTATGGAAGCAATGTAGCCTTTTTGTTTTTAACCTGGTACGTCTCTGAGAGTTTGAATCTGATTTAGGTGTTCAGGCAGACTTAATGCAGAAATAAAAGTTATGGAGTTAAAAACAGACATGCAAGGCTCTGATGAAAAAAGTTAACAAGAAGTTCCATGCACCTGGGAGCTTGAAAACTTTGGCGTTTCTGACAAAATACTGTCTTCCTTTCTGGGACTTTGTAGCTACTCAGTACTCCAAGGAATGTTTTATTTTGCCTATGTAACATATTTGAATGGTTTATGTCTCAGAACATAATAATTTCCTCATTCAAGGCTGCCATCATAATTCCTGGTCATGATTTCGACAGTGCTAATTTGAAAAGCCTGATAGATTCTGCTGTTGTCATCCTATGTGTCCAAAATAGTTCTGTAACAGCTTCCTGTGCCTTCCTGAGAGCCCTGCTGAAGGTAATCCTAAAGACCCCCAAATCCCTGCGCTTACAGGCAGGTGTCTGGCACGCCTAGAAATGTTCCAATTGCCTGAAAAATACATGGAATGTGATTGCTGGGACCTTTTCTGAGCTGCCTGGTTGCTTGTGGCACATCCTGTAGCACAGTTTGCCACCCACACATTTGTTTTTGAGGGTGCAGGGCAAACAAATTCAGTGCAATAATCAGCACTGGAAAAAAGAAAGCACCCACTCTGTTTCCCAATTATATTTCGTTCTGAATTAGGTGTGCATGCATGTGCGGGTTTTTTGCTTCCCCTCAGAACTGGAGTGTTTCAGCAATCTGGGTGACAGGGTGAGCTCAGATGTTAGGAGGGGATGTTAAAGTTCAGGAGGGCAGGAATGAGCAGATGCTGGAGGGGAAGGGATAGGAAACATCACAAGCCACTTTTGTCATGAGAGTAGCTCTCATGTGACAGCTTTTCTATGGTTTCTCTGAGGTGTCTGCTTACAGAGGGTGCCTTGTTCAGGAGGGGGAAGACAACCATGACTGGTGATGACCATTAGATGCTAAACCTTGAAATGTTTTCCCTCCAGCATCTGGTAATGTCCCTGGAACTTTGCAGTGTCAGAAACACCACCTTGTGCTGTTTGTCAGGCGAGCTGCTGCCACTGTTCAAAGCAGTAAAGTAGGGCATTGAGGGAGGAGGACTAGCTCTGTGCCCCTGCCTGGGGCTGGGTGATCATTACACTGATGCTCAATTGCCTCAATACAAAAGGCTTTGAGAACTATTCAAGGGCACCAAGTACTCTCTTTCCTAATTCCTTTCCAGCTGTCTTGTAAAGACAACATTGCCCATCCACTTCTAACCTGGAGGCTTGCTCAATCTCAAACCCTATTCAAAGGAAAGGACTTGAGGGAGTCAAAAGTTGACAAGATTTGTCCATAAATACTGGTGGTTTTGACAGCTGAATGGAGTTCACGTGGCTGGATGTGTTTGCCAAAGAATATGTACGAACTTGAATCTTGGAGATTGAATGCAAAGTGGTGTTTTTGTATAAATGTAACTTTAGTTGCTGTTACGTATTTAGACAAATGGTGCCAGCCTGGTACCAGGTGTAATGGAGACAGTTTAAATACTGCCTAGGACAAGTGTAGGTAATCTGAAAGAAGTTTCATAATTCCTCATCTTTCTCCTTTTCCCTCTTATCCTGAGGTAAAGCCAGTGGTTGTTTCCTACACCATTTCACTTATTTCCCATTTCTCTGGGTGTTGTGGTTTGACACTAGCCCAATGCCAGGCATCCACGAGAGTCCCTCGCTCACCCTCTCCTGCCAAAGATGAGCAGAGGAGAGGAAAATAAAAGAACAAATGCTTTGCCCTGCTCCTCACCATGGCCTGCAGGGGAATGTCAGCTCCAGCAACTGGAGCATCTCCTTTCCCCTCCTTTTCCACTGACCCTGGTGTTTCCCTGTTGTTTCCCTCGCGTGTTCTCACCTCCTCCTCCACACACAAGACTGTGTGACTTCGTTTTGCTTTAATTCTTAAATCTGTCACCACAGAGGTAATCCCAGCCTCTCTCACTGGCCCAGCCTTGGCCAGCAGCATGTCCATCTTCAGAGCCATCCGGGATCAGCTCTGCTGGACATGGGGGGAAGCTTCCAGCAGCTTCTCACAGGGTCCATATCTTTGTGGCACCCCTGCTACAGAGCACCAGGCAGGAACCCTTCCTGCTCAGGTTTCGTGAGCTCAGGGAACACTGTGACAAATCAAGGTAAGGGGCCAGCACAGGGATTGCTCAGGCCTCTGGCAAAAGACCCGGCAGTGAGAGAAAAGGAAGGGCACTCAGATGGCCCTGGGAAGGAGGGTGCCACAAAAGAAAGAGTTTTCTTCTTTCTCTCTGTCTTACCTCCTGTCTTATTGATTAATCTGTGCCTGGGAAATCTGCAGTGTAGATAAAATCAGTGGAAGTCCCCATTTCAGTTTGGAAAACAGTGACTTTATAATCTATTACTTAATGCACATTTTTTCACCTACCTGGACTTGTGCAAGGTCACTCCCAATATCCCTTTCTGGTAGAGTGGAAAGATATGGTTTTGATGGGTGGTGTGTGACATGGATCAGGAATTGGCTGGATGGCTGATTTTAACAGTCAGCAGCTGTGTACCAGTGGAAACCAGTAACAAGTTGTGTCTCCCAGTGATCCATACTGGAATCAGCATTATTTAATAACTCCACCAATTTTTTTATGTACAGAAGTAGAGATATTTTTTACTAAAGCCTGGAGTGACTGAACAAGAGATGACATTTTTTTTTTACTGAAAAAGGGCATGTTTAATTTATTTTTTTTTTAATTAGGCTGCTGAGACTTGGAAACGAGTCCTGAGTTTGCCCTTATTGCACATTTACTTCTTTTGGAAACCTGAGAACAAAAAGCTATGCTCTAATTGGAGGCACTAAGTACTTTTATCATTCACCAGATAAGCAAAGATAAATAATAAAAAAGCAACAACTTTTTCAAAAACAGAATGATGAGAAAAACATTTAAATGAATGTTAAAAACACTGTGCACCTTTCCATCTCTATATATTAATTTGAGTTTGATATTTAGCTGAGAAGTATTTATTTCTCTCAAAATTGCTACCCTTTAGTTACAGATACAGAAGGGAATACAAAATGGTTGTATTTTTTTGTTGAAACTGTCTTTGTAAGCAGAACAAAGTGATACTTTCACCACTGCAGATAACTGGTTTTTAAATGGGAAATATCTATCATTAAGGCTCCTAACCCATACCCTTGGCTATAGTGAAAAATCTGTGGAAAATTCATTTCGTTCTGATCTGGATAAAAAGTTGTTTAATTGGGTAAAACTGTAAAGGTGACTTATGAAAATTAACAAATAGATGAATTTCTGGCTGCAATACTACAGGAGAACAAAAGAAGGAGCAAACTGAAGCTGGGACTTCGGTTGGACCTGCAGAGCTCTTCACCTTTGCTTGTTGAGTTGCTTTTTAGTATTTTGGAGAGGTTTTTTGAGTGTTGCATCCGAGCTTCTGTGAAATAATTATGCTGATGGTTCTGGTTTCTAATGTAGAGCACAGAAATCTGCAAAAGCCATTGGGTAAGTTCTGCTGAGTCTTTCACCTCAGATCAGCAGCTCTCAGGCCATTAATCATGCTTTATAAGCTTTAATAGACTAAGTGTTTTAAAGACATCTGCTGAGTCTCAAGGAATAGAGTGCAGACTTTGCTTTTCTGAGATTTCTGTATTAGAGCAGCGATATTGTTGGGAGAGAAGAAATGACCCAGCATAAAAAAGGGTGGCCTCTCCCTTTGGTTTGTGCCATGCTGCAGGAAAGGATGATCACACAAGTCATTTATAATTGGAGACTGAGGAAATTAAGCTCACCAGGTTTTAAATATTTCCTTAGATAAAGGCATTGTCACCACCATTGCTTGCTCAGGCAGGAGCTTGTAAAGAAAGGGCAGAAAGAAAGAAGTGCTTTGCATTAATCGATGTGTGAATAAAAGACAGTTTTGTCCTTCACAACACATCATGCATGCTTGAAAATCACTGCAGGTGACTGGCCTTTTGCTTATTTACTCTTTTTTTCTGATTCAGTCTCTCAAACACATATTTTGGTGAAGGCTGCTTGCACAAAAAGATGGAAATTTAGTTTGTTTTGTCTCACATTTTAAGTGATGCTATGCCAGGCTTGGAAGCTAATTCTAAGTTGGGTTAGTGAATTCCTTCTGTAAATACACTATTGTGCTTGATACCTGTTCACTTGTAGTTATTTTTTCCATATGTTTTCCAGATATTTTACTGTGGAGTAGCAGCTTCATTGTAGCACAAAACACTTCCATGATGGAAAGGAAGGACAGAGGTGGAAAGGAGGAAGCTCTTAGTTATGGATTCAGGTTTGTTCCCAAACAAACAATGGGGCAGGAAATGGCTGTGGTATGGTTTTGCCCGTATTTCTTTCAATTGTCCCCTTTCATTCAGTGTTGTGTTGTTACTTTGACTTTTATGAGGGAAATATTCATTTTGGTTCAGGTTGGTTTATTGGTTGGTTTTTTGATGTAAGTGAAGGTTGTGTGCTGATTTTGGATTTTAATGATAATTTCTAAACGAAGCATTAGTTCTTGAGCTATGTGTTTGTTTTCTGCCCCCATGTTTACTCTTCAGCACAGAGGGTGCACTCAGGAAGTTCAGTACCTGCTGTTTGAAAGTTCTTTACCTAAAATGTGAGAGATGAGGGTGAATTCTGCCTTCTCCCAGACTTTCCTGGGAAGAACCCCCATTCCCAGGTGACTGCAATCAGAGGTGTCTTTCTATTTTCCAAACACAGCTGAAAGGGGGCTGTCCTCACCATGAGGCTGAGGAGCCACTTTTCTTCAGTCCAACTTATATTTAAGGTCATCAAATCCCCCTCCTGTGTGTTAATGGGGCAAAATGCCCAACGTTGAGGTGGGACACGAAGTTGTAACTCTGCTCTGGTGGTACCCCTGTGGGAGAGTTCTGCTCCCTAGGTGTGGAGGGAACATCAGCTGCAGGGCTTGCTGCTCATTTCCAGTGTTTTTCTTACAGTACTTGAACAAAGTGTCTTATGCTGAGTCAGATTTATCATCTCAGATGATTTTTCTTCCTGGCTTTCTCTGCTGGTTAGGGAAAAAAAAATAATACGAGAAATTTGCACGTAATCCAGGGTAATTTCCCCTTTCCTCTCCTCCCTGTGTTTCTCCGTTTGGTACTGAAGACACAAATTTCTCTTCCAGCCCTTTGAGGTCCGGAATAAAGCCAAGAAAATGAACGAGAAGGTAAACAGAGGCAAAGAAAAATAGATATATGATCAGAGACACAAAGCAGGTTCCTGGCAGAATGTGGAACTGAGCCCTCTTGCTTTCTCCAGAATCCAAGCTTCCCTTAAAAGGGAAACTGAAGGAAATAGGTCAGCTCAAATAACATTAAATCATACTGGACAAAAAAGTATCCCACTCCTCTCAGAGCTGCAGGATGACACAGAGTTTTAAACTCCATTTGCTGATGAGCATCTGGGAAGTACAAGGAGGCTCTCTAGGATCTGAGCACTGTCCCTTCCTTGGTGTGACAGGTTTCCTAACAACTTTCTCACTTTATCTGCTGTCAGCTCTTCTGTTTCTTTTTTTTTTTATTTTTAAAGGAAACTTGAGTCATTGCCACTTTTTATCCTCTTCTTGCTGCCTTAATGGGATCTTCCTTCTTTTCCTGCTTTTTTTTTTTCTCATTCTGTTTTATGAGAATTTTATTCTTTTCTTTATATAATTTCAACACTTCTCACCTTCTCTCTCACAGTAAAAAAATGAATGCCTTGTGCTGTAGCATTCTGAAATAAAACTCAGGAGTTGCAGTCCTGTTTCAGCTGTTCCTGGAGAAAGAGGAAGGCAGCTTTTTTATATTTTAGTTTTTTTTCATAAGTTGTTTATGGTCCTGCTCTTGAGTTCAGAGATCTGACATCACCCTCCAAAAATATTAGTTTCAAATTTTTTGCTGAATGCTTAATAAATGGCAAAAACATTTCCTAATGGACTTCGTGCAATAACGTCTTTTACAGGACGAGTCCTGAGAAAGGTGGCAGAGTTCAAAAGGAATGACAGAAAGGAGAGAGGGAATACTATTTGTCCTTATAGAAGTGATCAGGAAAAGGAGCTGGAAAATGGAATTGAATGCTACTATTTACTTCTTCAAATTAGCCTGTAGAGAGATATTTGATAAAAGTTAAAAAAAAAAATCTTAGTTCAGACAGACGAAAAGTCTTTTTTTCCTATTTATTTTGGATGCTTTGTCCATTTATTGATGTAATCTGTCCACGTTAATGGGCTGAAATAGATCAGAGAGTACTATTAACACTGGAATAGAAAATAGAAAACATCACTGAATATTCCTTGAAAGCTGAAATTGAAAATGCTTGTTTAAAGCTAATTCTGATCCCTACTGTAATAAGATATTGCTTGTTGCTAATTATCTTCCTGTGTATCTCCAAGCATTGGCTTAATTTGCATTTTACTACTTAATCCACACCTGCTAAAGATAAACAATCTTGCTCTAAAGATTTTTATAGCTGATAAATCCTGGCCTCATTTGACCTTCCTCAAACGCCAGGATCTGAGCAGGTGCCTGAACAGAATATGAATTTTGATTTCCCCAAGGTTTAGCACGAGGAATTGAGTTCATATTCCCTGTCCATTGTATTTCCTGGAAGCAGATTGTGCATTTTATTATTTCTTGGATGTTCTCAGAGTCGTCTACACTCTTAACCCTATTCTCCCACTCCTTCTGCCTGGGATGAGCATCCCAGAGAGGCAGTGCCCTCAGGGAGTGGACAGAGACACTGGGGCAGTTGCCATAACCATAACCTTGTGTCAAATCCATCAGTCAAACTTCGATGTAGCCCTGTGAAACTGGTAATAATCCAAGCCAGGCAGTAAACAGAAGTCGTAGCAGTAATAATGGATTTTTTTCTGCCTGTGACAAATAATACTGGCTCAGATGGTGGAGATTTTTCCAGGTAACTTTAAAGATAATGGGGTTTGGATCTCAGGAGTGAGGAGCCCTACAGTTTTTTCGGGCTCATTTGAGTTTTATTGTCTTATTCTGAGAGCACTTTCGTGATTTCATTCTGAGCCTCTCCTTGCAAGAGGAGCTGTTTGACATCTCTGCTGTGAAAGCTGCATTTTGGGTTATGTTTCTGTGACAGCACTGAGGTAGAGAGGCTTGGGGCTGATGATTTCTTAAGTGGAAAATATATTGATCATTTTTCTTATGAGATGGAATTCTGGATAAATTTGTTCCCCTGGCACTGTTTAGCAGAGAACTTTCCAGCGAGTGTTCTGTGTTGGTTGCATTTATTCAAAATAAATTCCAGTTCTGAAAAGTGCTCCGGGAGGGCGCTGGAATGAAAGCATCCAGCGCTGGAGATGGGCAGCAGGTGGCACCCACAGACCATGGAAATTCCTGCCTTGCTGCATCCAGCCAGGTGAGAATGGCTTTTAAACCCTGCTGGGACCCAGCTTAACACACATTTACCTTTCCTGAGTTACACTGTTGGTGTTTCAAACCAAAGAAAAGGGATTTATCCTCTCTAGCAGCATTTGCAATATAAAATATGCTCACAAAAATTCTCTGCTGCCCTAATAGCTATATTAAACACTTTATTCTTTGGTATGGTGCATACATTAACAAGTCAAACAATGGAGTGGAAAATCTATAAGAGTGGAAGTGTGTTTCAGAGGCCTCCAGCTTGCCCAACTGCCTGCCCCTTATCCGTGAAAAAAAACTTACCCCGAACTCCCAAGCTGGGGAGGAATGCCATACCTCTGGGTGATTTTAAGAAATACATAAATACATTCTGGAAATGAGAGTTAAGGTGGACAGCTTTTCCCCTAATTGCCACATAATCCTTTATCATTCACAGTCTTAATTAATCCTGCTCACCTCACCTCCTCACCTTTTTTATTTTGTTTGGTTGTGGGTTTGTTTTTTTCCTGTAGTGGAAATAACTTGGTTTTTACACACAGATTGTTTTACGTTCTGTTTTGATGATGTTAGTAAAGATTTTAAAAGGAGATTAGTTCCTGAAGTCCCCCCATTCTGGCTATTTTAGAGTTTTCTAAGGTTTCCCACAATGTGTTGGTCGCCTAAAAAATATGTCTGTATGAAAAAAAATAGGTTTTGATTTGTGGAATTCAGTGTGCACTAGTGTGTTCTTTAAAATGTGTAAAATGATTTGTATAAATGTGCTCAGTGACTGGTTTGTACTAATTGATATTTCCAGTTGTTTTGCTGCAACAGGGCCATCTTTAATACAAATGTGTAACTTGTATCATGGAATGGTTTGGGTTGGAAAAAGCCCTAAAGAATATCTGGTTCCAACCAGGCACCTTTCACCAGACCAGGCTGCTCCACCAACTTGGCCTTAAACACTCCCAGAGTTAGGGCAGCCACAGCTTCTCTAAGGTAATTTTTTCCCCCTTTCTCCTCATTTTGCCTTCTTTCGTAAAGGTTTTGAGAGGGCAACATAAAAATATCTCTTAGATCTTCATCTTCACTCCTGAAATCTTTCTCACAACATATTTGTATTCTTGGCCCACGCTCCTGATGTCAAACCTGAGCAGTCATAAAGATCTCATTCAACAGGCGTGGTGTCAACTGGAGATATTCTTTACTAATTTATTCATCCTGATCCATGGAAAATGTTACATGCAGTGATTTCTTGGTATTGTTTCAATAGTCAGTAGAAGGAAGAGCTTTTATTCCTGGATGTTTCATAACATGATTTGCATAGGGAATGACATTTTTTCATCATGGCTTTACATCCCCAGACTGCTAATTTAAGTCTGGCATCTGTTGGGATTAATATGGGTACTACTTGCTTCTCTTCTTCAAGGCAGGATTATATATTTGGATTTTTATTTTCAAACATTCATTGTCCTTTGTTGAGTTTACATGAAGCAATGGTAATTAAACATTTGTGTGTCTGGCAAAACAATTTGTTGCTGGCAAACACCTAATTTACTGGCAGGCAGGATACAGAGATTTATCTGGTTTAGCTTTTGAATCACTGTAATCTGTGAATGCATTTTAGGATGTCAAGCTTAAATTTGGACCAGGGATTGAAACACCCTAAGAAGTTTCATCATGGTTTTAGGAATACAACATCTTGTGGCATTACATCCTAGCATGGTGGTGAGAGGATGTGGCTTGCTCTGAGTAATTTTGGGAAAGAGTAAAATTTCATTTTCAAGAAAAGTGGGATTTTCTGCTTGTATAACCCTAAGGTTTTCCCAGCAGAATACCTTCTGAATCAAGACATGGTTTGTGAAACACAGAAAGCCTCATGAATGCTGTAACATAAAACCTGGGGTTTGCTCTGTTAATGTCTTCACAACAGTTCAGCAGAGGATGGCAAAATGTTCAGTGTGGGTGACCATGAGGCTTCCCCAGTCTTGTAGAAACTGCTGGAGTAGAAGGCTCACTGTGCTTCCCTGCAGTGGGTGCTGGTGCATTTCAGGCTGAAGACACTTGGCAGCATCCACACATTTTCCTTTGTGGAGCTGGAGGTGCCTTTGGAGGGGCAGAGCCTTTGGGGCTACATCTGACATCATGGGTTAGATGTCATGCCACCCAGGAGCAGACATTCTGAGGAACTGGCTTCCTACTAATTGTCAGAAATTTTGGAAATTACAAATGGAAAACAGGGAAAAAATCCTGTTCAGTTGAAAATTCCTGCCCATAAACACTGGCTTTCAAATGCTCATTGTACAATTTTGTGTCTAAGTAAATTTTTCCTCAACGTATCAAACTAACCCTAACTCCATTTTTTGTGCCTTTTTTTCCCTCATTGGTTCATCCCCTCACTCCTTTTTTAAAATATTTTTTAATAGCTCCTTCTGAGTCACCATCATTCTGATTTAGTTAAGGTTTCTTCTCTTGTGTTTTTTATTCCTTTTGCTTTCCAGTGCTCCTGTTCCAGTCCTTGCTTTTGTTCCTTTTGCTTTCCTATTGCCATACCATGCTTGCTGAGAGATTGTAGATTTACTGTCTTGAGTGTGCCTTTCCTTTTTGTTCATTCAGCTCTGGATTGATGGTTTCTACTGATTATAATTATCTATGTAATGTAAGTATAAACCCAGAGTGTGGAGCAGGAAGAAAATGTAAGGGTGGGAAAGCCATGGCACAGGCTGCTCAGAGGATCTGTGGCTGCCTGGATGCCTGGAAGTGTTCCAGGAGAACACAACTCAGGATATTCTAGGATTCTATGATTCTACAATTCTGCTCAGCAAAACTTGCTTTTAGCTAATTATCTGTGGTAGTGCCAGGGATAAATAGTTGAATCAAGATGCCAAGTAATTAATTTTAATTTATATATTACTATAAAACAAGGGGAGATCATAAGGCTGCCAGATATAACAGGGCCAAGGATTAGAACATATGCCTTGGCATATTTTTGGGGTGTTAGGAGGAGAAGCTCGTTTTCTTTTTCCTTACATTGAGATATAACTCTACAAAAAGAATAATTCAGGGTGGTTTTTTTTTGAAAAAAGGGGCCTACCATGTTGAACTTTAATTACAATGGACTTAGGGAAGTCAAATAACCTTTTGTAAATAAAGCTGGAGGAAATGCTGTTTGCTTCTCCAATGGTTCTAGGTGCTTTCCTTCTCCAGAGATGACAAACAGGAATGGTGTTTGTGGAAACACTCAGCCGTTTCCAGGAGTGTTACTGATGTACAGGAACAAAAAAGGGCTTGCTAGAATTCCATGGACTATGCACAGCACCTTATTTAGGCAAATTCTGGCTAGTCAGTCATGTGTGGAATGTATGAACAGAAGTGTGCATCCCTTACCTGATGTAAGGAAAAAGTCAGACAAGATTTATTCAGTTCCACCTTCTCCCTTCAATCATAACTATATTTTTCCACGGTGAGATCTGCATGTTTTTTTAATGACTCACTGGAGGATTCACCTCTTTGAAAAAAATGTAGCTGTATCTAAGCTTAAACACATTTATTGTAGTTTCAGACCAAATTTCAAAACTATTAAACTCAATACAGATGTGTAATGAAATTATTGTGCCTTTCCTCAGAGGTACACAAACCAATGTCATTATGGTCACTATAATCATCAGGGGACCAACAGATATTTCAAATTTATCCTTTCTACTGAACTTTTTGGTGCTATTTAGAATGAGAAGTTTCCTACAGAATTCAGCTGAGCCATGGTCAATGTTTTGAGCCATGAACCATGTTTTTTAAAACAAAATTAAGAAATGAACGATGAGATAAGGTGACATTTTAAGGCTTTGGACATTTCCTCTTTCAGGTGGGATATTCATACTGCTATGTTTAAAATAAGGAAGCAAAAGATTTTACATGGCAAATTGATGACAGCTTGGTAAGACTTGGCCTTGGTCACAGGCAGTCATTTGCTTTTGAAGTCAGGCAGGTTTCTCTGTGCCCCTCAGGCTGACAAAAATCTGGTTGGTGATAAAGTTGTTGCATGAGCCTAAAGAGTTGATTCATGAAGCTGATGAAAACTCTGATTTGAAAGAGTTAAGGAGGCTCTGACGCAGTCCCTACAAAAGCTTTATCTGAAAGAAGAGGAAAAGGTCCTTTTGGAAAAACGGAAGTGTTTGTTCTTGAGGCAGCAGGATCATCACTTCCATATTGCCAAGTCCTTTTCCTCATTCCTGGATGTTCAACCTGTATTTGGGTAATGAATCCCAGTGATCAGCTCTGTCAAGTGATATCAGACGATTTAAATTGGAAGATTTGTTGGATTAAAATGGGTGAAACACATCAATTGAAAGGTTAGGTTCCAATTAATCTTATTTATTATTGTCTGGAACAGATTTAACAAAAAAAGCCCCATACATGTGAATTTGAAATGCCATTTTGGCAGGAGCGTTATGTTATGCCAATGCAAGAAACTAAACTTTGATATTCACATTCTTTCTGTAACTATTTATACCTGAAGTTGTTCTTTCTGTAGCTTTATTAATTGCCCAATCTCATAATGATAAGGAGTTGGTGTTGCTTACATTTCTCATTTCCCACTCATGCATTGGTAGACAAAGAATATTGAAATTTATGTGAAAAGTCTTAATCAGTTTTTTTTTTCTCGAAGCAGTTTTGTATTCTTTTAACAATGGAGGACCTTAATTTCCCCCACTGCTTCCAAATTCTTCTTACAATGAGCCAGGATGTGAATTGAGATCCAGAAAATTTTGGTTTTAGCCAAAATAGCTTTTTGTTCGTGAATCTGCAGATAAACGTAGATATAATTTTTTTGTGTGAGTACATTTACTTAAAAATTGGATCCACTAATTGGTGCCCTGTATCAGGAAATGATAATGATTGAAAATGTCTGGAAATTAATAAATTGTGTATGTTTTTTAGTTTTTCTGTTTAAAAAATAAAACAGACAAGAACTCTTCCACTTAATAATCAGAGCTCATAGTATAAATTATTAATTCTCAATACAGGAAGCTACCAACTAGAGCTGCCAAAACCCCCAAAATGCCCATTTTCATCCTCCATGAAACCTAAATGGGAATTCCTAACCAGTTCCTTAAGAGGAAGACAATCCTTTCCCGGATGGGATCACTCAAAAATTTCTGGAGGCGAATTTGTTTTCAGATTTGTTCTTTCCCAGGGAATAAAATTGGTTTAAATGCTGGAAAGACTCCTTGGAAGTTTCCAAGTCTCTCCTAACACAATGAGTCAGATGTCTCCAGGTTGTGTTGTGCCAGATTTGATGTCAAATGATAATCCAGTGGGGCTTTCCACTAGACTTCCTAATGGAGATTCAATGGGACTTTACTGCGTAAAATAACGGGATTTTGTCTGAATCACCAAAGCCAATATAAAAAATCTGGTCATGTTAACGGGCTTGTTAAAACACGTTTTTAAAGGCATGAAATGTTGAGTAAAAGGAGAAGAATTTTAATTTCTATGCAGTGGTATCAATTTTGAATGTTAATTAATTAATTAGCATGTTAGTGCAGCACAAAGTCCTTGCTGTGGGTAGTCTTGGTGGCGACAGCAAGCTCAGATTACTCCTCATTTTCAAATTATCTCTGCTCTCCAAGACCAGGACATGCTTTCGCAAGCACAGTTGTTGCTGCTCACTGGAAATTTTCTGAGGAAGAAAGGAAGTGTTGCTTCATGGCTGGGTTTGGCAGGTCCTCCCTGAAATTAGGGAGCTGTTGGTCATGGGTGGCCAGGTGACATCTCCCCTGGGACCAGCATCACTGGGTGACCCCTGTGTCTGAATGAAACTCATCTTTTGTAGCTTTTACTGGATTAATAAAAGACACAACGAGCCTACTGCTCTTGAGATTAGGAGGGTTGTAGTGTTTGTTTTTTATTTATAGTTTTTGTCCTATTTGGGCTGAAACCAATTCAAGAACTGTTGTTTTCCCACAGGCTGGGAATCCAGCTTCTTTGGTGAGCTGCAATTGTTCTGCAGCCTATCTCCCACACTGCTGCACATTCTTGAGCAGAACTGTTGTCTTCATCTGAAAATGAAAAAATTAAAGCATAGATGCATGAATTTGGCTTTGACACACTCTCCTTTTTGCCCTTTCTTAAGTAAATAATAATTTCAAACAAATGGAATTCAGTTTAGGAAGAATACATGAAGTCCATGTTTAAATGAAACAGTACAAGCAGAAGCCCAGCAATCATTATTCAAAGATATTTTAAGAGGAGGTTCAGAAAATTGTCCAAAGAGGAATAAAGCAGAATTAGAGACCCAAATGGCAGTTGAAGAGATGGCAAGTGCTACTTCTAGCCCAGTCCTGTGGAAAACAGCAAAATAATGGGAATGTGGATTTTTAAGCTATGTTACCTGTACAGCAAGGAGCTTGATTTTACATGAGGGGAGTAGCCTGCTTCTCAGTTGGGAGCCAGGGAAAATTCATAGGTGCTGTCTTTTTGTCATAGAGGTTTTAAAAGTAATCTCAGTTTCTATTAAATGCTGCTGTGTGTTTTACAGGGACAAATCTGGAGTAGATCTCCATGACTTCTGTCCATCTCTGGCATCCTCAATGCTCAGACAGGAAAAGGATTATTGCTTATGTTGCTATCACCTTCTTTTTTCCAGATAAGGAGAAGTCACCCAGTATTTCCCCCCATTATTGGGAGTTGGTTGTTGAGAATTGTACATAAAAGAAAATTAAAATGATCCAGGGGATTACTGGGTGGAGAAATTTCCAGTGTCTGCCATAGCAAGGCATTGTCTCACTCCTTTTTTTTTTTTTTATAGGCACCTTTATTATGAACAGTATAAATAGATCCATTGTCTCATAGCACCCACAGCTGCAAGACAAATACAGGGGAGTTTGTCCTCACCAGCAGTGAGGTGAAGTCAGTGAGATTGTTGATGGCATGTTGGATTTGGCTGGCTCCCAAATGCACATATTAGCAGAGAATCTTTTACCTGATGAGGATTAATCGTGCTGGAATGTGTGGCAGCAGGAGGAGATGTGTAGGAGCAGTTTGCTGTAAATGAAGTGTATTTTCTTGTGGTTGTGGTGTGTTTTGGTGTGAGTCAGACTGGCAGTGATCTGGTGAGGTAATCTAGTGGGGACTGGCTCCCAGCTGAGCAATCACTGGATAAAAGATGGGCACAGTTTGAACTGATGGGGCTGCCTGTGGAGCTGTGTTCCTAGAGAGGAACAGAATGGGTACAGACCCAGCTTATCAACTGGCCCAAAGCAATATTAGATTATCAGCCCACTGATAAGGGCAATATTTAGGAATATGAGGACATCTGCACTCCTGCAGATGTTCACTTGGCCCCTGTGCATGGGGTGTGCCTGTGTCTGCCTCTCCTTGTCCCACTTGGGATTAGCTGGAGTGTGGATAGACAGCAGCTTTCACATGGCTGAGGGGACCAAGACACCCTAGAACACTCAGAACAGGAGCAGTGTCTGTCACAGGCCTCCAGGGGCACTGGACCACTGGAAATGGCTTCAAAGTGAAAAGAAATGGGTTTAGATTAGATATCAAGAAGAAATTCTTCACTGTGGTGACTCACTGGATACAGTTACCTGGAGAACCTGTGGCTATTCCTGGATCTCTGGAAGTGCCCAAGGCCAGGCTGGACAGGGCTTGGAGTACCCTGGGCTAGTGGAAGGTGTCCCAGCCCATGGCATGGGGTGGAATTGGATGATCTTTAAGATCCCTTCCAACCCAATCCATACTGTGATTCCATGATATTACCTAAGTAAAAAGATAGTGACCACAGAAACATTTATTATTACTGACTCTTCTGTCATGTTTTTGGTCCATGCTTTAATTGGGTACCATTATGCTCCTCTAGCAGTCTCAAAAGAAGTTTTAGGAAATAGAAAACCTGCCCATTGCCATTCATTTATCTTATCTGATAACTTAACAGCATCTTCAGTGCTGTTCTTACAGAACAGTGAAAGTTCTACCAGATGGCTGAGATTCTATACAGGATTTGTATGGAGTTTACGTTGCCTTTTTTATGGAATGAGAGGGGAAATGGGCACTCAGTGTGGCCACATGAGTCACAAACATCTGTCTTTGTGGGTGTCCTTTTTGATTAATTAAAGTTTACAGCCATTTCAGCTTTCTTCACACCAGGTTCCCAAACAGCATGTGAGTAATTTTGTACTTCAGGGGTTGCCTGGAGGTGACAAATTTTCCCAACTTTTTCTGTATTTGAAGGTGTTTGTCTTTCAGCCATGAAATTCAGAATGTGGGTGTTTTTTTATTTGGCTTACAGATGCCATTAAAGTCTGCCCCTTGCTGGTGGTAAATGTAGTCTTAAAAACCTGTGAGGATAATAGAAATAGGAGCAAGGGAGACAAGCTCTTTCTTGAGCTTGACACATTTTCCACATGGTTTAGTCATAAATTCTGAAAACAAATTGTAGCTTTTCTCTGTTGGGATGACCAAAAATCAGTAGCAGACTCCTTTAATTCTTCCACATTCCAGGTAATAGGACTTTTCCAGGAATGGCTTCACTTGGTTCAGAGACTGTTCCTGATGTGCCAGACTGTAAATGTCAGGCTTGGGCAGGGTGGTGATTGCTCTGCTGTGTCCTCCTGAACTGTCATCAGTGTGAAATGAATAAGGATGTTTTGGCTCTTGCTGTAGTTCTGATTAGCTGAGCAGTTTTATGGGCTTATTTTGCCTTTTTAAACCATTTCCATCCAGCACAGCACAGACAGGTTCAGTTTTCCTGCTGAAATCTCTTCCAGCATTTTATTCCCTGAATGTACCTCCCTTTTTTCCCTGTGCTCTATGGCCAGCTGTCTTGACTTGGAAATAGTGCTCCTCAATTTAGTGCTGCTGTAGAGATGCTCCAAACTGTAATGACTTCTCTGGATGATGTCTGAAAATCTGTCTTGTCTTATAGTCTGGTACCTTGTGAATTGTTTTCTCTCTATTAAGATGGGGGGAAAAAAACCAACCTTACAGCCTATCCATAAATTGAAGAGTTTAGAATCAATAATATATATTAAATGTCAAAGAGCTTGCTTTCCTGAATGCTTCCAGAATGGATAACTTAACACCACCATGTATCCTGTGCTCTCCTTCACTTGGAAGCAGGACAACTGAAATACAAAGTCAAGTTTATTTGCACAGAGAAACCTGTTAATGACAGTCACCATTAGTCACCACTTGATGTAGAGGGAGTTGGTGTGGAAAGAGAAAGCAAATATAATGGGGAATGAGATATTTCCAGTCATTTACACAGGTGGCCTAGGCCTTGAGTACTTCTAAGTGCCTGTTTCACTGCACTTTGTTTGAACTTAGTCTCAAATTTTACTTTTTGTTTCCCACACATTATTCCAACATTGCCAAGGAGACATTTGCTTTAATGCATCTTGGTTTAATTCTCTAGTTCCTGACTAAAGGGAAGGATGGAATCTTATTTTCTTCCCAGCTCTAGTGATTGGTGCCATGTGCAATCTTGTCTATCTGAGTTCTACTCAGATACCCAAATATCTTCTCCTCAGCTCCCCCCAGATAAACAGTAAATCAGAACAGCAATCATTTCCAGTTATACTCGTAGGAAAAACTGAAAACAATTTAGTTAACAGGTTTCTCAGCAAATGCTTGGGAAATGTTGGGAAGCATCACTTCGTTTTCCAAAGTGTAAACTGCTTTTCCAGCAGTGTTCTCTCAATTAACTGGCAAAGACCTCATTCATCAAATATCCTCAGTGACCAGATGGAATTTGCTGAAAAATAAACATTTTGACTCTTAGGTAGGAGTAAAGGTTTGGCCATTCATTGAATGTGTGATTAGGGTATAGCCAAGCACATGCTCCCATCAAAAATTCACTTTTTTAGAGAATGCAAACCAGTGTTTTCTTGAGTAGGAGCCTCTAATTTTTCCAGGCATCAAAACTAAAAAATAAGAGCTGTTATTTTGGATGCTTTTCCTGTGTTTGCTCCATATTTTCAAGAGGAACTCACTGAGCTCCTGAAGACCCGTTGTAGACATCCAGTCTGTTACCAGTGCTGATATCCAGTGGGGGAATTGAGCCAAAATGGCTTGCCAGAAAATACTTTCTGTAAATCACTTAAAGGTGAAGGAAATGTCACCCTCTCCCCTTCATGAAATATCAGTATTTATTTAATAACTTTCCATTTCTTTCAATTTCTCCTGATTTCTTTGATTTACTGGAAAATTTAGCCAAACACGGTCTTGAAACAACTGAATTTTCACAGTGAGAGAAAATAAGGCAGAAAAAGGATTTAAAATAAAAATTATGTTTTAAAATTATTTTATAATAAAGGCAGCTTTGGCAAAACCATTTCATAATTGGTGTGTATTTATGAAAGAGGTTGTTTTTGACAACGTGACACATGAGATGTGTTTATATCCTCCTTTTCTCCCCAAATTTGAATTGGATATTCTTGCATCAAGTATGAATGTATCATCCTCACTGGATGCACGTTGTCTTATATTTCGAGGTAGAGAGGCTGCTGAAAATCAGCTGTTTTGACTCCATGAGGGTATCCAAATACCTCTTCTGAGGGTGTGGGAGGTCAGTGGCTTTGGAGCAACAGTGTTTAAAACATAACAAATGCAAAGCCTGAACGTGGTGAGTTGCAGCTTTTTCCTCGCCCTGTCAATTCCAGCTCTGCTGGCTGGACCCAGCTCCCAGGATCTTTGGCAGCTCCTGGCCTTGGCTTCGTGCGTGCAGAGCTTTGTTGTTCCTCTCTCTGCTGCCAGGACACACACAGGAGCTCACGTGTTCTCTGCCTGGCTGCTCCTTGCTCACCCTGCCTTGCTCCCAGACAGCTTCTCTTCAGCTTTCCTGCCTCCAACCTGCTCCTCTTTTTCCATTTTTGCTGGCCAGGTGTGCCTTTGACAGGCAGGTGCTCGCCCTTTTCCCTGAGGAGAGGTTTAGATCCTTTCTGAGCCCCTTCCTCACCTCTCTAACACACCAAACATCCTCTGAGTGATTTTCAGATTTATTCTAGTGCCATGGGCAGGCCAGACTCCAGGTGATGTTTGCATTGAGAGCATGTTTATTGTGGACCCAAATGAATCTGTTCTACAGCTGAAAAATCTTGTCACCATACAGATCTCTCTGCAGGTTGATGTCTCAGCCACAGGGTCAGTAAGGGCACCATTTGCATAAACACTTTCTCAAATATTCTTATCCTCTGTTATTTCCCTGATGTAGAAGATAAAAGACAAAGATGTTGAAGGGAGTGCAGGGCTTTAAGAGAATTCCTGAACTTTTAGTGCCTGAATTCTGATTCTTTGTGTGTATTTTGCTTCCTTTAGTCATCAGCTGCACTGCTGGGGTCAAGAGGTTTTCCTCATGATCTTGCAGTACAAATGGAGAAAACAAAATGAGTCCTTAAATTTAAGAGTTTAATCACATTTTTGACATCTCACTGCCCAAGATTCAGTAAATCTGAATCCATGCTTACTTGCTGAAATCGTGCAGACATTACAGAAAAATCAGAAAAAAATGTGATTTGAAATGTCTTAGGTCTGCAAATTGTCATGGGTTGTAAAGGTTTGTATTCAATCATTACTTTTTCTTTCTGCTGCCTGTGTTGCTTTCTTTGAATTTGGTCATGAAATGAAATGAAAAATACTCATTTTTCAGGGTGCTAGAGGAAAGCAGGTGGTACCTGATTTTTATGTCCTGTGAAAAGCTGACATATCCAATAGACTGCCAATACCACACTTTTAAGGTTTCCAATGGTCTGGCTGCAAGAGTAGGTGGGTAAAGAAATAGGACAGTGTGAAGAAATCTAGTTTTTCCCTTCTCTGGCCAGTATTCCTGCAGCAGTTCTCATTTCAGAGATGCAATCTCACATGTAAAACTTTCACTTTAGAGGTGCATTGTTTGATGGTCTAGACAGACTATATCCTGTGTCTGTAACTAGAATCAAAGCCACATTTTTTGCTGTTGTATATTTGGCCACCACAGATGTGCAGGTTAATTACACTGAGTGCACCATTTATTTAAAAATTGAATTAATTTCTTATGTGAATGCATTGGCTTATCTATGATCATGGAAATGAAGAGGGAAAAAACCTTTAGGAACATTTCCTGTTGTGTGGTAACAGAAATTTTACTCTAAATTGGTGAACCTTTACATTATTGCCAGTTTCTCAGTTCCTTTTCAGTGGAAATATAGGCTCTGACATTGGCTACACTTATATATGTATATTATTCCTTATCCTTATTTTATGTCCAGGCAAGCTGTCAGACAGAAATCTTTATCTCTGGCAGATAAAACCACCCTAAAATGATTTAGATCATGTGGATTACTGGTACCAGCCAACATCTACTTGCCTGGGGTTTTTAAAATCTTCCTGGAGAAGAAACTGTTCAGTCTGCCACAATTTTATGTGGCAGGGAAATAATAAAATCTAAAAGTAATGGCAACAAAGAGTCAGTCTTTGGGTGAGCAGTAGGGAGCAGTTGTGGCAGTTCTGAATTGAAGTATTTTTATCTGAATCAAAAGTATGCCCAGTTTTTAATTCCTTAGGCTTAGTTTTTCAAGTGGTATATAACCAATTATTCATGATAAAATCACTGCCCAGTTAATCATACAGGTATTTGGAAAAATGGGTGACACAAATGGTTTTTTTTGGGATGACTGCAGATGCAGCCAAAGTGCCACTGAAATCCCCTCTCTACTTCCATGGCTGAGAAGCTCTGAATCTCTGTATGTGCTAAAAGCCCTTTTCACCCCTTTCTGGATAAAGCTTTTGTACATTTCTCACTGTTATCATTAGTAATTCCATGAGAAATAATGATCTTGGCCTTAGTGAAAGAATGAGCAGGGTTAATGATCAAAGAGCCAAAACTGTGGGGTTTTTCTCCTTGAAATACTGAACAATTACATTACTTGGAATTAATTTTATGAACTGCTCTTTTTCCTTCTTTACATTATTTATTCTCAAAAAACAGTCCCTGTTTTCCTTTCTATTCACTTTTGTTTTTCTGTGTCTTTTTCCTGACTGCAGCCACAAGTTAAAACTTTCTAAAAAAAAACCATGACAAAGCATTAGTGGCTTGTTTTGCAGCTGTTTCCTGCAACATTTAAGAGGGCACCCGCATAAACCAGTTCTGTTCTGAGACTGCTTTAATTTGCACTTGATAGAAGGGTGGCTCCTGGCTGGGGAGCTCATCCCATCCACACAGCAGGACTGAGGCACTGATCCTCTCCTCCCTGCAGGGTTTAGAGCAGCAGCTCAGGCTGAGCATTTTCTTTGGAAGGGCTTGGTGCAGAGCTGCAGACTGGGAGCAGGGAGGAGTTCCCCTCACCCTGGGAGAGAAAAGGCACCTGACAAGGAAAGCCAGGCCAAAGCAGCCCAGAATGGTTCCAGACTCTGGTAACCTCATGGTGTCTTGACCACTTCCTCATTTTCGCTTTCCTCCAAGATAACACTGACAGAATTCCCAGTTCTCTCTCTTTTGTTTTTGTTTTTTTTTTCCTTTTTAATTTTCTGACGTTTGTGTTCCTTAGCGTTTTCCCAGAATACAGTTGTTGATTTCTCTTTGACCACAGTATTTTCTATTATCTTTTGATCTAGTCCAAGGCTGACTACTGCCAGTCGGAATAACCTTTTCCCTTAACTCTTTTCCATTATTTTCTGTCCACACTACACACAGGGCACTTAATGCTGAGGTCTGAGGCTTGCAGGTGCTTTTAGTATCACAAAGCATGAGTGAAAAAAATTGTCCTAATCAAAATTTTTCCATCACAAATATTTTTAAGGTTTTTGAATCTTTTGATTTAGTTAAATATTTTTCCTGTTAGTTATTTGTTAGTTTTGCTACATTAAAAACTCTGTTGCTAATTGCCGTATTTATTTTCCTGAACAGTTCTTTAAAAAGAGAGATGGCTTAGGCAGAATTTTCTTACTCTGAATGAGGGAGCTCATTCAGCTTTTGGAAGTTAAATTAATGACCATCTTTCCTCAGAACTTGCCACTCCTTTTACTCTCAAGTCATTTTGGTCTTCTTGGGGATCATAGTCCGAGCAGAGCACCAATATTTCTGCTACTTGCCCCATACCCGAGCCCTAAAATGAAATAGATTTGAATTAGAAATACTAATATTTCTTCCTTTTTTTACAAATACCTTTGAATTGTGGCAGAATTTTCAATCAAATGTAGATTATTAAACCACTTTGTGAAGTAGAATTAACATTTCCTTCCAGTTCCTATAAATTCAGACAGAATTTAGCTGCTTCTAGAATTCAGCAGCTTTTGATTAAACAGAATTCAGATGGGTTTTATATTTCTTGTTCTGAATATCACTTTGTTTTTAAAGGGAACTGTAATTCTAATGCTGTTTCCAAATGCTTACAGTGCTTTATATATATAATCTTTCAGATGTTTTTGTGCATTGATAAGAAGAACCTGCTAGTTTGCATTTTCCTCATGCACTCAGCCACTAGAATCTATAAAATGAAGGGAAGAGCTTAAAAGCCATCCATGAGTTTTGAAATTATCAGGACATAAAACTGATCTCAACAAAGTAAAACTCAGGCAGTTTGCTGTGGGTATTTGCATGTGGCTGACTGGCTATCTCTGAATTGTTCAAGCTTGGATGGAACCACTGTGAATTCAAATTTCATTTCATTTCAGGATAAAAATATACAACCTTGTTTTTTCCTTTTGTCAATTTTTTTTTCTTTTAAAAAGATTCTTAACCATGTTTATGGGTGTATCATGTGGGAATCCAAATAATGAAGACATGTACTTTCCATGTAGACATTTTGTGTGTAGAACTGCCACAGGTTTTTATATAAGTCAGACAGAATTTGGAGCATTTATGAACTGTAATGGACTTGTGAGAGAATTGAAACAGAGTTTTTAAATGATGGATGCAGTTCCCTTCTCTTTATATCCAACAAATAAATCTATTTGGACAGAATCTCCTTTTTTATTGCCTTGAATCAAGCCAGTCAAGTCTCCTTTGCAAGATCCAGTGAATGTAAATTCACACCAATAATGTGACTTAGCTCAGTAGAAGGTGACTGAGAAAGAAAGTAGAAAACTTAAGCAAATTCACATTTTAGCTTGGATTACTTTTCTGACTGAGTTTTTGAAATTGTGTTCTAAAAAAAACTTTGAAAGAAGATGTTACAAATAATCTTTGGGTTAGTGGCAATTAAAGCACACTATGGACTACATCTTTGTAAAAACAATTATTTAAATAAAATCATTAAAATATTGTCATGGTTCGACGCTGGCACAAAGCCAATGCCTCCATGAAAATATTCTATCTTTGTTGTCTCTTGTGAGATGTGACTAAAAACAGAACAAAGCAGGTCTAAACTTCAGAACAAAAGGGGAAAAACTTTATTACATACAATACATAAGGAAAAAACACACACAGAAGGGAATGAAAACTTTAAAAACACTTCTCCTCTCCCTACTCAAGATCTCAACACAACACAGCAAAACAAAACTTGAATTTACATTCTTGTTACCCTCTTTTTACATAATTCATTCTCAATCCATTACTACTCTTCTGATAATCAACACTCAGTTCTTTAAGGAGATATAAGAGTCTTTCTTGTACCATAACGTGACCTCGCCATCCATGTCCAGTGCTCTCACCACTGTCGCATGGACCAGAACTGTTTCTAGGGTTTCTTCTTTAAAGATGCTTTGGTCAGTTCCAAGAATGACAGTNCCAGCCCGCAGCTGGGCAGGGGAGGTCTGGGCTCTTCCACAGACCGGAACCAAGAGAAAGTTCTCTTGGGAGTTCTCTGCTTTTAACCCCCTGTGTTCTCAGAGGCGGATCCTTATCCTCAGTGGCCACACCAGATGCCAGTATTCAAACCTGAGCACCTATTGGTTTGACCACTGAATCCGGAAAAAAACTCACTTCCGGTCAAACCACCACAAATATCGATAAAATAATTTATCTATATTTGAAATTAAGACAGTCTGGAGAGAAATCATGGCGTTCATATTCATGAAAGAATTAGTGAGGAATTAAGTCTTAATGTCATTGGTATGATTTAGTTTCCTTCTTTTATTTTTGCACCTTGTTTCAATTTTTATTTCTTTTAAGGTTTATGTTCTTTGTAGATACCAAAGCATTTTCGGGCTGCAATGAGTCAAGACTAGGAAAAGAAGATCTGAAAGCATTTTTCTGACATGATTAATAGTTTTAAAAAATCAGAAATACAATGTTGTCTTCACAGCAGCTACTAGAACTGAAATTTCCACAACTGCAAAGAAAGAGGTAAGAGATATATAGATATTGAAACTTCATCCTTTTCCATTCCTGCTCCAAAGTCTTTCAGGATCTTTAAGCAACAAGAAGTGCAGGTAGTAAGGAATTGCAGAGATCTCCAGTGTCAGCCTAATAGGAGCAGATCAGCCCCGGCAGGCATTCTATGCTCCCTGGTGGCATCTGGAAAAACCAGCCCGGGAAGGCTGAAAATAAAAATCATTCACTTTTATCAAAACCTGTCTCTTTCATCATCCTCTCCTCACTTCTAACCCACAGTTTTGGGTTTGCTGCTAAAGCCAGGTGTGACAAGGCCTTGCATCCACAAGGATGAAAAGAAAGGAAAAAAGTCCATGTTTGGGGTCAGGAGTCCATCTCTCCATAGGAAGTTTTGGCTGTGTGTGTGCTGGGGTAACAGAGGAAGAGATGAGGAGTGTCCTGAAAAATCCTTTAGGAAAACTGATGGGAAAGTAAAGGAGCTGAAACCTCAGGTGCTGGGCAGTGGAACTTGAGCAGAGCCAAAAAATGGAGAAATGTTCTCTTCATTCCATACACTCTGCTGAAAAGCTACACCAATGCATGATTCCAGCTTACAAATTTCTATGGTTATTTTGGCATGTGTTTAATCATTTAGGAACTGGTCTTGTTTGAGAAAGCCTCTAAGTATCCACTTAAAGCAGGTACTTATGGGCCTCATTGAATAAGTGTTTAAAATTAGGAGGTGCACATCTTCTTAGTGTCAAAAGAACCCAACAAAAAGACCCACACCAAACCCTAATTAAAATTGAAACAAGCCTTCCTTCATTAGTACTAAGTGGTAATAAGCTCTCCAGCCAAAGGGCTGTTCTGAACTTTCTAAATATTTAATTATAAAAAATATATTGAACCGGTATCTGTGTAATCATGTTTACAGTAGATATGAGAGCATGCAAGACCTACCTGAATGCTGCTGTTGCCCTGACTCTTTTTTTTTTTTCTTTTCTTTTTTTTTCTTGGAAACCTTTCAAAAACTTTCCAAAGTTTTTGACTCATCTTGAAGAATTCTCCTCCTGGAGAGGCTAAGGTATTAAACACACCCTTACATAATGTCCTTTCTTTGGCAGAAAATAAAAGAAAAACACTGTAGAGATATCTGATGGCCAGAGATTTTTCTTGTTTTCCTCCTGCATGAATATTTTTGAGAGATATTTATCACTTCTGAACTTTTTACTGAGAGGGAAAAGAAACCAAGATATCAGGTGCGATAGGAAACAGCAGTTTTAATTCTGCTTTTAGAATACAGGTTCTGTGAGGGAACTGTGTCTAGGTGAGGATTTTAAAAGTACACAGGATTGTCTAAACCAGCCATAATATTCTGCAGAGATAGATTCTTAGTGGAAAACTCTAGGTACCTAAACATGATGGAAATATGGTCTTATTTTATCTTTGTAAAAAAGAAGTTAATTTAACAACTATATATTAAGAAACAGAAGCTCCTGAGTTCAGCAGTGATTTCTGGAAAGGCAGGACTTAAACTGCATAATTAAAATGTTTTCTATATACACTGAGTATATCAAAAACTGTGCAGACTGAAGAGAAGAGCTCTGATTCATTAGTGTTTATTTTAGTCATGTGAAAACTCCCACTGAGAAAAGGGGAATTTTTTGGAGGTGTATGAACAGGGTGTCCGTAATCTCAGGACTGAGAAGAATAATTTTTGAAACGACTGTTGTCCATCATTAATAAGTGAAAGCAGTTGTGTTCTTTTTAGATCTAAATCATCAAAAGCAAGAAAGAGATTATTTAAAAACAGTTATTAAGAGAAAACGATAAATATTCATCACTGTAGCCAAGACTGATCATCAGTGAATTACTCAGCTTCTCCAGACTACACCCTATTTTTCTGTAGATAAAAGCATATTTTGCCTACACTTGCAAGTTGGGAATTGAACACTGGGATCTTGATGTAGAGAGGAATAAGAATGTCTAGCTACTAAATTAAGATTCTTTGGGTGTTTCTCCCTTTGAACAGCAGTGATCCAGTCAGGACCGTTGGTTCCACAGCAATAGAAAGAATTAAAATAACTTTATCAGGAGCAGGAGCTGCTGCCAACAGAATTACTGCCATGGTGGAAGGAGTTACCTGGAGTGCAGTGTTCAGTTCTGGTCCTCCCAGTACATGTGGGCTTAGAGGAGTGAGCCTAGAAAAGAGCCACAAAAATTATATTCTGCATGGGAATGAACATGAGCCAGTGAGACCTCAGCCCTGCCAGAGACAGGGATAAACCAGGCAAGGGATACAAATTAGAACCCAGAAATTCCCTCTAAGCACAGCCAAGCAGCATTTTACTGTAAGAGGGGACAAAGACTCATAGAGATTCCCTAGAGAGCTACTGGAGTTTGCATTTGTGGAGGTGTTAAAAGGCAAAGGGAAAACAGGTCTGGAGAATCTTTTGTGGTGGGAGATCTCCAGAGGTGCCTTTCAACCTCCTCCAGTCTGAGATGCTGTGAAAGAAAGGAAGAGAAACTGAAAAACCTTCAAAAGAGTCTAATGTGTTTACTGATACCAATTCAAAAGGAAAAGAATCAGAGGCATAAACCAAAGTTGAATTCTCCCAGGGAAATCCAGGTCAAGGTTTTTTATAAAGTGTTCCTGGATTAGGATTAGTGCTCTGAGGTTTCAGAGAGGCTGTGCCATTTGGACTGCAGTAACAGTTATGTACATATAATGTGAGTAGCTTTTAATATGAATACCTCTTAATATGAATCCAAAGCTCTGAGTGAAACCATAAGGTTCTGGTTTTATGACTGCCCATTTGAAGACACCATGAATCACTACATAAATTCTGTTGGTGTCCAAATGTCCCATCCAATTGCTGTTCAAGCTTCAAATGCAGTCTTTTGGAGGTTATGGTTATTTGGTTTGTCCGTTGAGGGGGATCAGTGGGAGGATCAGTTTATCCATCAAAATAACAGACTGGAAATAATAATAATAAGTATCTACAGGGGTGACTTTGAACCAGTGTGGAAGTTTGAAAAAATAGGGACTAATATAGAGTCAGTAGTGAGGAGAATTTATGTATATTAAAGGTAAAAAGAGACAAATGTATCGTATCCATATAGATATTAAAAGGTCAAAAATTGTGTGGATGATAAGAGAGAGAATCTTTAAGACAACAATATTAACACAGTGTTTTCTTTGAAAACACAGTCAGCTTCTAGGTCTGTGCCTGGCCCTCAGGAAGTCTATTCCTCCATACCAGAAATGTCAGAAAGTGCCACCTCTGCATTTTGCATCCCTTCATGGCATGCAGCCAGGAGTAATAAAGCACAGCTACAGCAAAAACCAACAGAATAGTAAAAAAAAGTTGAATATAACAGCAGTGATGGAGCCATAAGGGCATCTAAAATCAAAAAGAAATGGGAGAGGACTGAACTCTAGGGCATTGCAGCTCTGGAGCTCTTGACTGTAGACTGGGGAGACACAAGTCTTAACTATGGCAATAAAAAGATTATTGGCATATGGATGAAGATCCTGCATCCATCTGATTTGAGACAGAATTTTTGGCTGTAAGAGGTGCATTGTGCTTTCCAGTTTTCACCTTATAAATCTGTTTGTCCATAGAGTTCTTGGAAGATGTTCCTGGATTCATCTAATAGTATTTAAATGGCCATTTTATATAAAGCCTTATTATAAAATTCTTGTGAGACGAATAACAAATGTTCCGTCCATGTTTACAAGATATCTAATGGCAGGAGTTTTAAGTAAATATTGCTTAGCATAAATAATACTATATGAGGAAGACAGCAGGAGTAATGAAAAATGCAATTAGAGAAAGAGCTATTATAATTAACTGGTTCAATTCTCCAGAATTGGATAACGGATCATAAAAATAGCCAATGTTATTTTAAATATGAAGTTAAAGGAATCTCTCTCTTCCCAACAAAACTCTCCCCAGAAATAGCAAAATCAATAATCCACCAGGAGACACACAGCCTGTAAAAAATTTTGAAATGAGGCAGCAGAGCACCAGAAGTATAAGGGGAATTCAGGTTTGAATGAGTAGAATTCCATAAATGTCTTGTAGTGTTTTGACTAAATTTTGAGCAGTGCAGAAACTTGGATAGGAAGGGCACTGTAATACAATGTACTCTGATAGAAAATAAGATAAATTATGAGAATGTTAGATGATCAATCAAGTAATAAACTATAAAATTGGACTATATTTGTGAGACTCACATAGTAAAAAATAAGTTATCCTGATGAAGATGTGATAGCTGTGCTGCTACTCACCAGCTGTTAACTTAAATAGAGGCAACCCTCTGGATTTCAGAGGGATTTCATTCTCAGTTTAAAGACATATTTTATTTTTGCCTTGAGGAAGGGGAACAGACCACATATCTGCCAAGAGTGGAAAGGGTGGCACTGGTAAAATCAGAGTGTGGAAAGCAAGAGGGGAAATTCAGTAAAGTATCTCCTTTCTCCAGCCTGCCTCCTTGTAGAATTCACTTTGTCTTGTTAAGAAGGGAGAGAAGTGCATGTTTTCTGTGAGTGTTGAACTTTCTGACATCAATTCCTTTTGCTCAAACGAAGTTTTGAGTGACCTTCTTCTTGGTGGTGGTTCTTCACTATGAATTTGCATTTTTCAGCCCTTTGGAAAGGCTTCAAAATTCTTTAAGCTTTCTTTGGTGTTCAGAAATAAACCCCATGTGCCTGGTAAATTTGGCAGGTCTCTCTATTAGTTTAATAAAGCCCAAAATGCCTGCTGTATTTCTGTTCTTATGCATAACTTTCAACAAGTGTACTCTGTTCCCTATGTTGTACTGAGTTATAGTCTGAAATTATTGAAATTCAAAAGTAATGGTATAGGAAATACAGATTAAATACAGATTAAAGCATTTAATTGGGATGGTCCTATCATCACTCCTCAGCACTTTCAATAGCAATTTGCCAGGAAATTTCAGTATGGCCTGGAAATTTTCTAGTCATTTTTTTCCTGATATATGTGAAATTAGGATTGCAGACACTGGATCCTGATGTGTACGTGGTCTGTACATTCTTGCTCAAAGGATATCTTTGCCTAACATTCCTAAATTGACAAAAAACCTGCCAAACTTAAAATCCTGTGTGATTCCAAAGCTGAGTGAGGCTCAATTTGCTGTTCTGAAAGTCCACTCCTCATAGGTGCTGCATGGGAATGTGATTTTGTGCAACTCTCTAGATAACTGCACTTGATAACAAATTCATATTGTCCCTATTGCTCTTCCTAATATTCCATGTGGAGAGGTATCCAGATCCTTCAAACCAGCAGGTGAGTGTTTAGTTAAGGAAAAAACTTCTTATGCTCTCTAGTTCTTTCTAACTCCCCATGAGTGGTCATTGTCTGAAATTTTGGGAATGCAGAATAGTCTGATGCAGGGTCATTAACCTTTTTGTAGACTTGAGATACTCTGAGAAATATTACTCTGTGTTAAACCTGCATTTTCATTTTTATTATATGGAAGGCAGGACATCTGGTTTGTGAGATCAGCAGGTGCACAAGGTATTTCTTCAATTATTATTGGTATTTGCCTTAGCTTCACTAAGACAAATATCTTTGCTGTCACTCCTGTGAAGGGTTTAAATAACCTACATTCTGATTCCCATTACAGTTAGCATAGTCAAACAGAAAACCACGTGTTTTTCAGAAGCACACCTCTTGATATTCAATTCTTACTAGATTTGTCTCTTTTCATTTGTTTGCAGAGTCTGTGCATAATTTAAACTTTTTGCACAGCATAAAGGTAGTGGTACTGAAGGGAAGGGAGGACAATCAATTGATCATAGTCACAATAAAGCACTCAGGACATCCTTGTCCAATAACCTGCTTCATCACTTCCCTTCCTGTCCAGCCTTGGCCAGCCTGTGAGATTTACAAGGCTGTTTAAGGGTAAATTGTTCCCTGATAATCTGTCTTTTAGATTATCAATTTCCCACCTGTCATGCAAAGATAATAACACAGGATTTACAACTGCGAGGATATTTGACCTACACATGAAATTGCACAAGGCAATAAAGTTTTTAGGTGGTTGTTCAGACCTCAGCTTCACACAATGTATTCCATCATGTCTTTTCTGAAATGGAAAAAGATGATTTATTCAAGCTTTTGATTGTGTTCTGCCTAAACCAGGAGTCATTTGGGAGAGTGAAGACAAAAATGTCTGTGATTGGTCCTGCAGTTTAATTCCATGAACACATCAGCAGTGCCCATGAATATGCCTGGGCATGATTTAATTTCCTTCTCTAGGTGTAGTCTTTCCCCAATCTGGGATTTTTTATGAGGAGAGGATGTCGGATGTAGGTACAGCACATTGAGGGTGGAAAGGATGTCCCTTTTCCTGAGATAGAACAAAAGATCCCTGGGAAAATCTGCATGACCTTCACCAGTTTTTAGAAGCTCAGATTTCATAAGGATGAAATGAAGTCCAGCATGTTCCAGTGAGCTGTATTTGAGCACATCCCAAATGCAAATCCACAGTTTCAAAGTGTGCTCAGCCATTTTCTGAGGAGCTGACCAAAAATCTTTGTGTTTTCCCCAGTTTTGCCTTTCCTAGTTAGTTTAAACCCTGATCCTCCTTTTTTTTCTGGCAGAATCCTGCAGAAAAAGGATGTCATGGCAGTTCTCACGATGGGGTGACTCTTCACCAAGAGGCCCCTGTTGACTCAGTTTTGCCTTGAGGAGTGTGAATGAGGCTCATCCCATAGAAAGCCAGCAGATTTCCGTGTGAACAGGATTGGGAAGGACTTGCACAGCTGTGACCACTATTGTGGCTCTTTCCATTCTTGGCTCCATGGCCTCACTGCCTGCAAAGCCTTTTAGGAAAAAGATGCTCAGTCGAGGGCTTTGAAAAAGGGAGAGCCCTATTCCTACAATTTGTGTCACCGTCCTGTGTTTGAAAGTCATTATCCTGTTTGTGAAAAACACTTTTTTTTATTACTTTATGGGTCTTGCAACACAGCCAGGAGGTGAATACACTGTGAGGTGCACTGTTTCAACAAGGAGTACAAACACAACAGGGGCAGGTGGTGAAGGCAGGTAGAGCCTTTTCTTTCCTTGTTTGTGAGTTTACCTTCCCTGAAATCCAGTCTGTGCCAGGCTGGGGGATAATCTGCTTCCTTTTCTTGCAGGAGGCTGCTCTTTGCAGCAGAGATATCTAGTTGGGATCCTAAATTACTGTATAAACCATGCAGGAATGGGCAGCTTTTTTTTCCCAGCTAAGCCCTGACTCTTGTGTAAGTCACCTGCAGATGCAGCAGAGTTTCCTTGTCTCTCACAGGTACAGGAATCGCTGGAGGCAGGGCAGTAAAAGAGTCACAAAGCTGGCAAACAGCTGGGTAAGGGAATTATTCAACAGCACAGTGATTCATGCTCCCCTGTTCTGCAGAGGAGATGGTCACAGAGCTTTTTTCCACTGGGAGGAGGGAGGCAAGGGGCAGACAGGCTTGGCTCCACACTCAAGAGTAATGACTGGGAATTTTCTCATCTTTCCCTCAATATTTTCTCAGCTCCTGGATGTGTGGGAGGAAAAGGAAGTTATTCAGGATCTATTATGACTTTCCACTACGTTGCTGCATTTTGGATTAGTGTTTGTCTTACGTCTGCAGCCCATTGTCTCTTGAATGAGCTGATTCCTACCTTCCCCTTCTGTTATCTACCTTCCCCTTCTGTTATCTCTCCATCGAGGCAGCTGAAATTGCCTGTGAGGAGACTGCTTGGGTTTGCTTATCAGGCCTGCCTAAAATTCCTTTTAAATGTACAGAAAGATTTCAACGATTAAAGCATGCCATGGTTTGAGCCTATGCTATAAAAACCATATTAGGGAAATTTCTGGCTTTTAAACGCTGATATCCAGTCAGGAGCCCTAAGATAGGAGTATTTAGAGCCAGCCTTTCTCAGAACATTTAGGAAAAAACAAATGAGAGCTGAGACCCTGCTTGGGAAGAGGAAGAAGTCCCACATACTTTTTAAAACCCCAGTTTGAATTCAGTGTAGTTTCTCAGGGATCCTCCATAAATGTCTTGATGGTTCCTCATACTTTTAAATATTTTTAACCTCCTCACATTATTTACATTGAGGGAATTCCCCTGCCCCTTAAACTCTGTGCATAACCAGAAAAATGTGTCTTATTAATAAAGTTGTATTGTTAAAAGTATTCCCTATTCTAGATAATCTGTAATAAACTCTTTACTTGAAATAGGAGGAATTTTTTTCCACAAAATGGAAACTAAATACTTTTTAATCTTTTCCAGGTGTGTAAAAACAAATAGAAAGGCCAAACTCTAATCTATGTTTTAGATTTCAAGCAGAATCTTACTGCACATTAAAGTATGCTGTGATGCTGACCATTCATTTACCAGTTTTCAAGGTGTGTGGCCCTGTTCAGTTGGCAAATTCATCTGCAGCTCACACATACGTGCCTCTGCTTCTGGTAGCAGGGGTATTTTGATATGTACCAAACACTAAAGCCTGACATCATTTTTTTGGCAGGCACATGGATATTTTGGGTTGTAATTGCTGGCTTGCATGTCAGTGCCCTCCTGCTGTCTGTTAAGCAGAACCATCTCCTTCTGCTTCTGGGGTTTCTTGCCAATCCTTTCTCTGGGCTTAGAAAATTAAGGTTTTTTCACCAACTAAAAGGGTTTAATTTCTGTATACAGTTTGCATTTGTGTAATGCAGAGATGCCCAACTCTCTGTGCTTCAGCTGGAAAGTCATATCCTAAAGTTCTATGAACATTCCCATGAACACTTTATTTTTACTTCTTCATTTAAATTCTCACAGTGAACATTCCCAGTGCAGTGTTTTGCAGGTAAGGGTCTTCTGGGGGTTGTAAACAGGGTCCAAAATACCCTCTACATCCATAACTCTTCCTCTATAGCTAAACTGGAGGGCTGGTGGTGGTAGAGAAATATTTTGCTGTAAATTAAGCCCATAAACATGGAAAACTGTTGACAGTAATTAACAGAAAAGAAGTAAAATTTTTGGCAGTAATATTAAACCATTTTTATATCATTATTTAGGGAACAGTCAGGTAAAGTTCCTGCTCAGAAATCTCAGCCTTATCCTAGAGTCTCCTTTTTGATGGAAGGACCTGCAAAAGTACTCTGTAAAGATGGTGAGAAATGCTTGTGTTTTACACATTATTGAGCCAGAGAAATATATGGCTTAGAGGTAGCCTAACTGGAAAAAAATTAAACTTTTCAGTGATCAGCACCAAACTAATTTTGGTGGAGAGAAAATCTTTTTCCCAATCACTCTGATTTCCTCAGCTTTGATGTAGACATATAAATCACTATGTGAAAGTATCATTGATGGATGCTTTAATTCTTGTCTAGAATTCCCACAAACCAGCTTGTAAGTTAATAGTAGTATTTCTTTGGTTTCTGGAAACTGCTCTTTACTGGCAAAATATATCAGCACTGAAGAGTTCACTGGAACTTGCCCATCTGTGCACACCAAAATGCAAACAAAATTGTAAAAACTTGTATTTCTGGATATAGAGTAGTTATAGATAATACTTCCCACATTCTCAAAAAGCTTGATTTTCAGTAAAAATCAAAGTACTAAGCATCCCTAAGGGTTTGACATATTTAAAATCCTCAGCAAAGGTGGAATGAGGAGGTTTATAAAGTTAGTTTCACTGGTACAGAGCAAGGATTTGTTATAAAATAGAAGAGGAATAGGTTGGAGAACACAGATCTACTTTTCTGAATTTGATTGAGCCTTATAATCTTCCTCAAGGATTTGCAGGCACATCTCCAATTCTATTTCTTTGGAGAATACTGAAGGTATTTAAAAAGAGAAAGCAGTCCAACAGCTGATGGACAATGTTCCTAATAATAGTGGAAGCACCACTGCCTGACATGAAGAGTTCAAAATTACCCTTGGAAATGCAGGCAATGACCTGGAGAAGGAAAAAGCATTATAAATTAGAACCAAACACTGCATTCTGTGCAGAGAAAGGAATAATCAGCAAGTTTTTCCTCAGAAAGACTCTAGAAACTGTAGGACATCATAGGTTATCCTCCAAAAGGATGTGATGTTGTTACAGAGATGTGGCCAGCAAGAAGTTTGTGTGGGATCCAGTACAGCAGAGTCTTAAGGGATGGGACAAGAAAATCACTCCTTGCACTGGGGCAGCTTTATTCAGGCAATTCCTGGCATAGCTACAATCTTGAAATTCAAATGAAACAAGTTAGGGTTGCTCCAAAACTGATGGCCCAGGTAATTTAAATCTTGTGCCCCATTTCTTCTCAGTCTCTGCCTCTTTTGAAAACAGTAGGCCAATTTCTACCATTTGCCTCTTGAAGGGCAGATTCTGTCACTTTGGCACTGGCACATCACCCCCAATCCAATATCTGCTTTCCAATCTCAATATTTCAGTGCAGCAGAGAGAAATCCTGAGGAAGGACCTGAGAAGTTCTAATTCTGGGCTGAAATCTGAGTGGAAAGGAGTAAGGAGCTCTTATTTTTGGGAGAAGATATGTATAATTCCATGTAATATGATAAATATCACTTCAGAATTTTAAACATGCTGATTTTTTTTTCTTCCCTACCCCAAACTGTTGATTCTTTCAAACTTTAGTCCTAGTGGGAGAATCCAGTGTTTCTCAGAAGTGACAACTGTTCCTTCCCACATCCTTTACCTTTAGTTTGTTTTCTTCAAAGTTCACTTAAAATGCAGGCTGGAAAAAATTCTCAGGCTGTTGTCTAGAGGGAGCTCTTGCCTTTGATTGGAAACTGTTTTATCATAAAAAGTATATGAACTTGTTTGAAAACTGCATTATTCCTAGGTTTAGATATTTAAATGGACTTGTCATTCAGAGGAGGACTCTAAATTATTAGGTGTATAATTTATTAGGTGTAACCAGATCTGATGTTTCATGCATATGTATGGATGTGCATGTATCCATAATACATACACATATATCCATAATACACAAAATACATATAAGAGCTGAAGTTATATTGGAGTGTTTAAGGATTCTGCAGGTCTTACAGTGAGCTCTCATTGTTTTATGAAATCATAAAGTTCTTCACTAGAGCAACTTCTGAGATAACATTTTAGTTAGCTCATCCTGAGCTATATAAAGTTCTCCATTTTTCAGAGAAGCAGATGAACTGACAGATTTTATATTTTAGTTGAACTAATAAAGTTCTCAATTGCCTAATTGAAATCTGCCCATCAGCCTGGTATGAATAAGAATATGTTTTTCACATTCTGACAATGGCAATTATCAATTATCATTTGAAAACCTTCAGCTTACAAGTGGATTTGAAGGGACAATTTGTTTATTTAGTAAGGGGAGGTCCTCTGCTGTTTTGTCAGCCCCATGCTGCTGCCTCTGTGTCTGGACTTACTGGGTCAAACTAGATTTCAAAATAAATGTGAGAATTTTCTATTTAATTCTCACTATTTTTCCAGCTTTTGTTCACTTGTGTAAACCAGAAAAGTTCATCTCATCAATGTGAATTTAAGGAGGGGTTTCTTTAAGTTTCTTTCTTTCCAAGAAATGAAAAGCACTTAGAGATACAATGTCATCCTTATTGCAGTCTCAGCCATACCTTTTTGACCCTCACGTTTTTAAAAATCCATTTTTTCCCACATTCCAGTTAAAACTTAGCAACAGTAAATGAAGAGTGCAGCTCAGGCTGTACTGACAGCTGCTTGTGATGGATGTGAAAGTGTGGGGTAACGTGATGCTTGGCACATAAACCAAAGCTATCTTAGAGCACCCGAGAATTTAGGGCTGCTTTGATAGGAAATATTCGTGGTATTTTAGATAAGCACAGCATGAGGGACAATGGCTTCTGGTTTTATGTGGGGATTAACTACTGGGAAGCTTGGTAAAGTGTAGAAAATCAGAATATAGGAGAGGCAGGCTCAGAGAGGAAAGGTATGAGAGCTGTGAGACGTTTCCCTCCAGAGCTCTGGTTGGTATTGATGTGTGCAGGCCCAGGTGGAATTGGGAGGGAAGAACCTGGGCAGACATTTCTCTACTGCTTTCATTACTTTATCACTTTCACAGCAGGCCTGGGCTGTGGAAGTCCCTGGGGAAGAGTGGGATACTGTCCATTCCCTTAACTCACTTTATGAAGGTCACTGTGAAGCTGATGCTCTTTGTGAGATGTTTTTCCTCAGCATGATGTCACCTCCAGTGAGCATCCTCTCCCTCTCTTTGGTAGCTGTAGAATCATAGAATCATCCTAGGAATCATCCATGGCTCTAAGTAAATACATCCATGGAAAAGCAGCTGCAAAAAGAAAGGGAACTGATCTCCAGCACTGCAATTCTGCACAACACAAATTCAACAACTCTGGGCCCACAATGAGATTTTGAACCCCAACTGTTACTGCCTCAACTGTTTTTTTCTCATTCAAGGATATGATATTCAATGTTCTGCAAAGAAGGTTAGTGCAGGATGCTCTGGTAAGAAAATGAATGAGTCTAATTTGTATTTTCTGCTGTGTGTGTGATTGGTTCCCTAAATAGTTCCATCATTCTCACTCTATTACATACTGTGGTTTAATATTAATAATAATTTCTGACAGGTTGGTTTCTAAGTTGCACCCTCAAACACTGCTCATAGCAACAAAGTTTCGCAGATAGTTGAATCTAGATATCAAAGTCTAGATCTGTTTTTGTGACTAAATCCTGAATTTTCATTTCTTTCCCAAGTAAAACACTGTTATTTGAGGAATTTGTCATACGATTCTGTTCCATAGAGTAGAGAAAATGTGGTAACAGTCATAAAATCTTGTTAAGTGCATAGCACTGACAGGGTTTTCCTAACTACACTTTTCCAGATCCCTACTCTTGCTATTTTTTTTTTAAGATAGAGCAAACATATGCCAAGTTTATTAGACCCATATCTCCCAGATGCATTCATTAGCCAAGATCCTTCCTGTCTGGAAGGGTGTTCCCAGCGAGTGTAGTTTGGCTTGCAGTCACTGTGACCTGATTCAGAACAGGAAACTTCCAAATATTATTCCCTTCTCTGACAGCAGTTGAACTGCTCTGGAACAGAGATGGTCATGAAGAAATCATTAATGACCTTTACTTCTTTGCTTGTATGTTTTAAGGTACTGAATTATTACTGTGGTTTCCCTAAGACCAATTTTTATTAAGAAGTTGAATAATTGTTGCAAGAGTCCATATTAGCTTTTTATTTTTAATTTGGAAGGAAAGCATGCTTAGCCATGAGTTAATGGCAATAGACATCCCTCACATGATTCATTATATCAATACATGAGGCAAGGATGAGACAAACTTTCAATCATCACACTCTTACTTAGCAGTCAGAAGTATATGTATTTTAAAAAATAAAATTAAAACTTCAAACCCCTACTAGAAAATAGTGCACAGACACAGTTTAGAAAAGCAATCTTTGAGAGTGGATTTGCAAATCTGTGGTTAGATGGAAGAGAGAAATAAAATCTGTGTTTATTAAGTGTGATATCATCCCTGGCTCAGGAGTAGGGCCAGGGATTCCAGCTGAACCAACCTCCAAAGTGGGCAGAACCAACCTCCAAAAAAACCCCCCAAAAAACCTGAAGAAGTAGGCCAAGTGAAATCCTGTTCATGATCTTTGTAGTCTTGCTGGGAGATCCTGAAATGCACAGGAAAATAGCACATAACAGTTCACACAGAACAGCTGCAATGCTCTACATCTCCATGAGAGGAAGAGGAGGGGCAGGCACTGGTCTGATCTCTGCTCTCTGTGGCAGGGACAGGACCCCAGGGAGGGGCTGGAGCTGTGCCAGGGCAGGTTTAGGTTGGATTTAGGGAAAAGTTCTTCCCCCCAGAGGGTGTTGGGCACTGCCCAGGCTCCCCAGGGAATGGGCACAGCCCCCCAGAGCTCCAGGAGCTTTTTGACACCACTCCAGGGATGCCCAGGGTGGGATTGTTGGGATCTGTGCAGGATCAAGAGTTGGAGTCAATGATTCTGTGGCTCCCTTCCAGCTCAGGATGTTCTGTGTTTCTGTATCCCACTTCCCCTAGAAACCTGGATGGTTGTTCTGTCACCTGAGCTGTGTTAGCTGCTGACCTCATCTCAGCACCAGCTGTGAGGAGGTTCACGTTTTTGCTCAGGTTATTAAAGCCCATTTGTCAAGTGAGCAGAGTTCTGCACATGGTCCTGCAGCAGTGCTGCTCATAATGCTGGGCCATTTTGGTGGTAATGTGTCCAAAGAAGAGTAATTCATCTTGATAAGTTTTCAACATCACTTAGCAAAACATTGCAGCAGCATGACACAACCCAAAGGCCTCAGTGTGCTCAGATGCACACAGGTGCTAAAACTGGAATAACCCAAGCAGCATTTCAGATGCTGCAAGTCCTGACAAATTATTAGCATTGGGATTCAGTGTTCCAACATAAGGGATTTTCAATTAAAATTGGAAATTTTAAACAGATCACTAAGTTTGGTTTCCAGGCCAGCACGGGATCTGAAATATTATGGGCCATGTATCAAAACAATAACTGCTTCACTCCTTTAAGGGCTAATTGAAAAGTCAACATTGCTATGTTGTAGCTCAGTCAACAGATACGTTGTTTTATTTTGGGCTTTTTTTGCTCTTTAGGAATATTTAGAGGTAATTAACACCACATTTGTTTTGTTGATTGCCCTGAAGGAAAATAAACACATCCCATTTCCTACTATAACTCACTTCATTTTGCTGCTTTCCTCATCTACGAGGAACGTAAATAGAATAAACTTAGCAACAGGAGTCACTCTCTGGTTTTGCAGGCTGTGATGGGGCATCCCAAGTGGGTTTACAGAGCAGGCAGACCTCAGAGGAGCAGTTCTGTGGAAATAAAGAGCTCATCTTCACGAGCAGGAAGAGCCATGAGGTGAAATTCCCCCACCTTTATCATGTTTGTCATGTTTGGAGTAGAGGAAAGACATCACTATGGTTTGGTTTTCAGCCCTGCTCTTGTATCTAATCATCTTCCATTATGTTAAGTCCTATAGATAAAAATATAAACTTTAACTAGATTTTACACACACACTCATATGCAGAAACAAATATATTTATTATATATGCTTGTATGCAGAGGAATCAATACAGAATTTAAAGACACAATACACATAATTTCATTCTACATTGGCCCTGTGTCATTGTGTTTATTCTTTTGTTGCCTAGTGAGAGCCAAGGCTGAACTAAATCTCCTTCCTCCCCCTCCAGTCCTCACTTGAGGAGGTGGCTAGCAGGAATACTGGTTTTGCTATTTATGTCTCCAACTCAGAAGCTGTCCCAGTAAAAATAAAGTTTCTTGGCATGGGAGAAGAAAACATTGCACTCAGAGAACTGGACAGTGCCACCCCTTCCCTCATTCCCACCAGGGGTCAATGAAATTCAAATAAATATCGTGACTCACTCCTTGCTCCGAGCTCCTCCGTTCAGTAAATCAGGGCTTGATTTAGTGAGTGGTGTGGCAGGGAGGCCTTGGAACACAGTGAAATGCATGTGCAGGTGCACAACGGGGCTGAGTTGACCCAATGCTGATTTACTAACATCTTACCATTTAATGGCTTCACATTTTTTTCCCCAGAAGTGTGTGTTCTTATGTAAGCACATGTTTTTGACACTAGAAGGACCGTAGCCACTAAATTTTTATACATCCTCTGTGTATCCTTTTCACTTCAAAATCAGGATTTATGAGCTGAAAATGAATTGCATACTTCATCTGCACCATGCTTTTTATTTTAATTCATTCCCTGCAACACCATCGCAGGGTCCTTTGCTTCATCTGGGTTCCTTGAGCTTCATTATCATCAAATAGGAGTAGAAGGAGGTTGTGTTTTGTGTTTCCATGAGTATATTTTGTTTCACTGGATATGGAGAGTTGAAAAGATGAAGGGGTGCATACAATTCCATGCAGGAAACCCAGCATCCTGACAGGGCACATCTCTGCAGGTTTTGTCTGGTTTGTCTTCAGGCCCTGCTTTGCTGATCCACACTGAACTGAGCAGAATTCAGCCTTGGAAATATGGATGTCATTTTGCAAGGTGCAGCTGAAACAAACACATTTCAGAGCAAACCTAATGTAGCAGAGAATGTTAGTTCTCCAGGGCTTCTGAAGATTTAGGGTTCAGGTATATGAAAATCTGAATACAGGACTCTTCCCTTCACAGATGTGACTCTGGTAGCCAAGGAGTATTTCCTTCCCATAGTGAGTGTTTCATTCTTGATCTTTTCCACCTCATTGAGATGTGGATTTAAGGATTGAGATGAGGACAGGATGATTGCTTTTTGGTTTATAACCATGTTGTAAACTTTAATAGACAACAAACATGCAATCAATCAACATTGGGGCTGTAAATGCTGAAAAACCCCAAAGACAGAACAAAGACTAATTCAGGTGAAACTGTCTGTGAGCACTACCTGCTGTTTTTCTCAAGGGAAATTTTACTATTTTCCCCCAATCCTGCCCCTCTGCCACTGGGGTGCTGGGCTAAAGCACAGAATTGCATCCATTTGAGCCACTGACAATCAAACTCTGTGATATCACACTGGAGTTCTGATGTGTGGGATGAAATCTGCCCAGGCAAAGCAGCAGGCAGCTTTTTACTGAAGGAGTTTGTCCCTAGTGGGGAGGGACAGGGATGTGTGGGGATCCATCCTATTTCCTCAAGCTCTGTTTCTTTTTGAAGAGCGAGGTCTTGGCCAGGGTTGCACCTCTGCAGTGCTGCAGTTGGGTGAGGACCAGCTGTTCAAACAGAGCAGGAGTGATGTCAGCTCCTGGAACAGAGCAGAAAACACAGTGAAGAATTCTGGGTATGTAGGTACACTCTGAGGGGTGACATTTTTATAAGGAAAGCCAAGGCATGGGACATCCTAAAAGCCTTCCTGTTAAAAGGAACTCGGTAAGAAATGAAGCACAGTGATAGAAATGTTGGACTGTGCTTTAAAATGAGGTTACCATAACACTTGATTAATACTGCTTGAGTCACACAGCAATTGCAGTACATATACAAACTGTGTTTAGATTTATTGTGCAGTAAAAAAGTCTCATTAGAGAGATGTGTGGATATTCAGTGCCATGTAAGTCTCCTTTTAGCTCCAGGCCAGCATTAAAATCCTGTTCTGTACTTTTTTTTGAAAGCTGCAAATCCAAACACTTGCATCTGACAGAATTTAAGACAATTAGACATTAATAGTCAATTTAATATCCTTTTTAAAGAGTCAATTTAATATCCTTTTTTTTTGGATTAAGGAAATAGCATTTTAATCCTTTTAAAATTTGGAAAAGTAGGAAAAAAGCTTTTACATTCCTGATTTTTATATCCATTCCTGTTCAAGTATGTTGTTTGGGAAGTAGGTGTTCTTTTGTGAAACGATTTAACTGGGAAGTAGGTGTTCTTTTGTGAAACAATTTAATATATTTCAGTGCAAATTCACTATCAGAATATTTTTTTATTGGAAACATGATGGGATCTATTTTTCTTCTTTTTTTGGGAATGAAGGGAGATGTCCTGTATTAATATAGGTTCACATTTGAATGTTTTATTCCAAACTTTGCCACAGGTCTGAGGCTAAACACAGGTCACATGCTAAACAAATTAATTGGAATTGACTGTTTGTAGTAAAACTGGTTTCTCCATGGCTTGTCTTCTGTAGTAGTGTTCAGGTCTCTACATCTTTTGAAGAAGATTTTGGTAGCAATTTATAGATGTATAGATTTTATACCTTGTGGGAGATACCAGGCTGCTTTTATTCCCACAGAATCTCTGCCATCCTTTCCAGGTCAATCCTCATCTTCATGAAATTCATGGGAGCTGCAACCCCCATGGTCTCATTTGTAACAGAGACTTGTGAGCTGCATTTCCTATAAGGTTCTGAAGTCCCCTCATAACTCTTGAAATACTTTTCTGTTGAGGAAAAATAAATAAAGAGGTTGTAAAAACAAAAAGTGCCTCCAATGGCAGTGAGTTGTCTCTGCTGTGCTCATCTGCTGCCAGGAGCACTTTCCACTTGGTTTGTTTATGTTTTCCTCTGGTTTTGTCTGTGGGGTTGATACATATGAAATATTTCCTGGAAAAGAAACCTAAAACATTATAAAGCTTTTGTAGTAATATTATTTATCTTTTTCGTATTTATTTTCTCAGCAATAGGCTAAAAAAGTATTCTGCTTTGAAATGATAAGTAAAACACTTTTCTTTAAATGATACAAACTAAACCTTCAAGACAATTTGTATTGGAAGTACAAAGTAAAATTAATTAAGAAACAAAATCACTGAAGAGAAAAAAATCTTTCTCTTGTTCATTTTTCTTTTTGCCACACATCACACATCCCTTATTTACCACAAAATCTTGTGGTTTTTTTGCTCTCTGTATGATCATATAATAATTTCTTCCATAATATCTGCTTTTGAGTTATATGAGAATATATATACATACTAATGGCAAGGTAGAACCCCCCAGTGTTCTGTTAGGGTATTTTTATCAGAGCAGCTCTCTAGAACAAATAATCTATCAAATTTCTTTGTACAGAAAATGTATTCCTTTACATCACTGCACCCTTCAACTCTATTTTAAAATTATCTCTAATGTAATCTTCCAAAAGTAGATGATTTCTAGAAAACAAAAAGTTTATGGCATACTTCCTTGAATACTTCCAGTTGCATTAAATCCTTAATAAATTAAATGTCTTAAGGAATAAATGTCTTTTGCCTTAACTGCTGTCGAATGCTTAAAAATGAGAGTAAAAAATGGCCAAAAGAACTGTTAATTTCTTTTTTATAGAAGATATCAAGGCCACTGTGATGAGAAACTGAAAGTGAAAACTTTATTAATTTCATGTTTGTGAAAGGTAAATTATTCTGGAGTACCAGAGGGCTGATACAGGTGTTTAAATCTGGTGTTTAGTGTATAAAAGCAAGATTTCACTCTGTACAGCACTGTTCTACATGGGGGCTTTTACCTTTAGGAAAGGAGATTTGTATTTCAGTATTGAAACATTTCCTAGTAAGAATATTGAAGTGATTCTTGAAAGGGAAAATAGTATTGTTTAAGTGGTAGTTTAAACCAAAAATGAACAGTGAATTCCTGGTTGGGCTTTGTTAATTTTAGTGAACTTCCTGCCTACAGTGAAGGCTCTAAATAGAATTTTTTGTCTATCACAATTTTGTTTAGAGAATTGTGAAAATTCTAGGCCAGGTGAAGTGATTGAAAATTCCTGAATATTCCACAGACTTTGTGACAGGTGTCAAGTGTCAGTTGGCATTCCTAAGTTTTTTAATGCAAAAAACCCGGAACGTTTCTAATGCTCACAAACCCCTTGTTGTCAATTCATCCCAGGACTGAGCTGCAGTGGCCCTGGCAATAAATGTGGGAATTTTCACCTCAGTGGCCTGTCCATGAAATGGCCAGTGTTGGTTTAACAGGAGCCTCATGTGGTAGCATTTTCGGAGGAATTTCCAGCCTACCCTTCCCCATCCTGCCATGGAGTGGGGCACGGAGCAAAGAGCACTCTACAATTTCCTCTCAGCACATTTACAGCTGTTTTTCCAAGCTCAGCATGTGTGTTTGCAAGGCAGGAAAAGACCAGGGCACTCCAAGACTGTTGTCTTAAATGAAATTCCAGTCGGTCCAAGGGCTGGCTCTCCAGGCAGCTGTTAACTTGCAGGTGTGCTGGGCTGAAATGTGCAGCGTGGTTACACCAGTGAAAATGCCTGTGCAGCTCTGAAATGCTGCTGAATGTCAGGAGAAAAAAGAAAGATAAGCTATGCAAACTTCCTTGTATGTACACATGTAACATTAGAAGGGAAATGATGAGGTTTTTGGCCAGTTTCAAACCTACTGTGCTTAAATGGTGGGGTATGGGGACACCTTATTTTAGGCAGCAAAATCTGACACCCTTAGGAACTTTGCCTGTAAAATTCCTGCAAAGTACCATGGTGTTTTCTTTACCCATTCATAACATCCACTGATGGGGCATTAATTTAGACCTGACTCATCTCCTGACTGTTTGTTTGCTGTCCCTGGATTTTAATTTCTCTGAAATTATGCTTGTTTCTGAGAGCACAGTGAGAGCTCTTAAATCTGTTTTGTGCAGCACATGAATTGGGCCTGAGTGGCTGACAATGGCTACAAACCATCAGCTTTCAAAAGAATGAAGAGATCTGTGAAGAGCACAGAAGCTTTCACTTATTAGGAGTGTATTTCCCATCCCAGGCCAACATCAATAGTCCCAGAGCTAGAGCTCAGCCCTGAGATCTCCTGCAGTTATATGCAACACAGCTGCTGAAGGTAAGGATGGTTTTGCTGAGGTAATGCTCATTACAGGATGTCTTTCTCCTGTTTTTCTTTGCCATCTGGTTACAAATAGGTGTCTTTTCTCAGTTCAGGGTTATTTCAGATATTTGCTAGAAGAATTCTGAATCTTTAGCTAATTGCCATGTGTTGTTGCTGCCTGCTGTCTGATTAAAATCTGTAAAGCAAGCAGTTTGCTTCAGTTTCCAAAGGAGATGGGATGTCCATAATCAGCAGAAGACTTGCAGGATTTTGAGGAAGTTCCTTGAAAACTGAACATAAACATTGCTGAGAGTAAGCATATTCCACATGATGATGAGACCTTGGATTCTGCTTTTCATCCAGGTGTTTGTGATGCCTTCAACCATAAGTGCAGCTGTCCTGACAAAATCACCATCAAATTAAAACTACCCCCATTTTTCAGTTCAGGAAACTGAGATTAATTCTGTGACCTGTGCAGTTCCAGGCAAGAGCCAAGAACTGTACCAGAAATTGTCTTCTGGTCAAGTGCCTTAGTCACAAGTACACCCATAATCAGAACAGGCTGTTTTAGAGATCATTTGTGTTTGTTTCTTTCCTTCCCATCAGTCTGCTTGTCACCAGAAATGAACCAATGGAGCAACTGAATGCAAAAAGGAAATACTGAGGTGGATTTTTTACAGTAAATTCAGATATTAGATAAAATTTAAATGATTTTGTTTTTTAGAGGAATGAAATGTTTGCATCCGAATGAAGTGATTTTTTTTTTTGTATAGTCTTTCCAATTTTTATGCATTTTGGGTGGAAAATGAGGTCCATACAAGGTGTTCTTTGTTTTGGTTTATAGTACACAGTGAATTTCCTCCCCTGCACTAAAGTCCACTGGTCTTTTCCAAACAGAAGGAAAGCTTTTCTTTCCCATCAGACTTAAGTTTGCATACATGAGATCCATATTTATTTTACCAGCTACTATGGAACAATGGGAAAATCTCATTCTATGTGATAACTGACAGCAAAAGCTTTTGTGGTGGTCTCTTTATGTTTCCTTCCCACACAAAATCTTGGGAGGTCATATTTATCCACACTATATTTTTAAAATCCAGCACAAAAGCCTAGATTTATAATTACCAACAAGCTGCTGGACATATGATTTTAAAGGAGGATGTTTATAATCCCTTGATAATATTCAGCAAGTTTAGGCAAATGGATTTTTTCCTTTGGTTCAAACACTGAACTGATAAAGTTTTTTGTGGAGCAACATTTGTGAGTAAGACTTTCTGAGCATTTCTTTAGATTTGAATAATTTAAGCCCTTTCTCTGTGGCTTCAAACAAAAATTCAAGGAGTCTGTCATGGGAAAGCTTCAATGCCAGCTCCTGGAGGTGACATCCTAGTCCTTTTTTTCCCCTTTAGCACTGTCTGTCGTGCAGATGTGCAGGCTCCTTCCTGCTCCTCCAAATCCTCGAGCTGGGGAATGGTGACCCAGCTCAAACCCTGCATCTCCCTGTTCCTGCCTCTGTGACCTTGAGAAAGTGTTTCCCTTCTGCTCAAACTTTCCCTCTCCTCATGGAGTGATTGTGTTTTCAGCTTTTGGTGTGAAATTTATGAACTAAATACTAGGTCTAGATTTCTGCTGATTTATTTATGTTTTAACAGGAAGTAGTGGCCATCAATATTAGGAATTCCCTTTTACAGATCACTTGGCACAATCCCTGAGTTTATATTTACTTACCAAAAGCATACCAGAGCTTGCCTTATGAGGCAGAAACTTAACAAAGATCCCCCTGACCCAGCCTCATTCCTTAGAGAAAAAACAACATATTTGTGGATTTTGTTGCTGAGCTCTTCACCTTCCCTCTTCTCTCTTCTGCTGCTCCTTTCTACCTGGCTGTATTTAAACAACCACTGTGAGTAAATAGGCATGAGATCAAATCTACCAGACAAAAGGAGTAGGTCAAGTTTCACATTTTTTACCCAGTGACAACAAGTGAGGGAAAATAAGACAATCTGGGAAGCAGAAGAGAAGGTAGCTTTCTAAAATCAGGATATAGAATTCTGATGCAGAAGCAATGATTTAGGAAACAGGCTGTAGAAAAGTCTGCTGGTGTTTGACATCTTGTGCACCTGGAGCTGTCAATATGAGATATTTTCCCACTGTGCTTTCCTTCCAGAACTCCATGGGTATCAGCTGGTAGCAAACATTTCTCATTGTATTGAGGGCAATTTCCCATGAAGAACTTCTGGTCAGTCAGAGCAGTTTTGGTTTCTGAATGTGTTTCTAGAAAATACTGGTCAACTGTTTTGAATACTTTAGCTAACTGGGTTGCTGACCCTCATACATAGGGTTGTGGTTTTTTTCAAGAAAAGTAGAAAATATGTTTGTGCTTTTTATTTTCCTACAGTAAACCAGGTAATTTTGAAATAGCAGATTCCATGGCCTTCTGCTTGTCAAGTTGTTTTATCCATATTTTCTTGTTCAAAGCTTCTGCCTGGTTGTGATCTTTAGTGTGAACTCATGGAATTTCAGTGCACCAGATACAAGGGTTGGTATGTGCTATGGAATAATTCACTCCTGCACAGTGTGCACCTTCTTTTGCCAGTGGTTTTCTACCTAGAATGGATAAAAGGAGTTAGAGTGATTCTGTGGGGTAGGTCTGTGAGCTGGATAGCTCAGGAAATTGATAAGAGCTACACAGCTTTGGTGCAGATGATGCTTTGATGCAGAACCTGACAAAGACTGTAGAATTTTCCTTAATATATTGGGTTTGAAATATTACATCTGAATACACAGAATTGCAGATTATCCTGAGTTTGAGGGGGACCCACAAGGATCATCCAGATCCTGGCTCTGCACAGGACATCCCAACAATCCCTGTGCCTGAGTGCTGTCCAAGCACTTAATAATATGTTTAGTGATTCAGAAAAACACTAAAACTGGGGGAAATTGTGGGTTGAGAATCTTGCCTTAGCTGCTTCTGGGAGAATTGTAGTATTATCAATTTTGGGTCACTGAGGAATGCATATTGTTACCCTTTACTGTTCTTACCTTTCTTTTACATTGCAGTTCCAGGGGATCTTTTTTTTTAACGTGATGTAAAGTATATTAGGTGAGAGGAGAGACAGAGAGTCATCTCCAACACTGCCATGCAATGGGAAAATCATTTCCTATTTGTATCCAGGCATAATGTGGATTTCTCAGATACCTTCATTGCACAAATTAAGAAGAAGACAGGAGAACAGCAGTGAAGGTGGTGTGTATGTTATTTTCTTCACCAATGCTGAACAGCCACACTCTATAGCACTGAACAAGCAGGAAGAAGATTGCTGGGAAATGGTGTAATCTTATATACACATCATTATGGGGTGAGTTTAGATACTGGACTTCAAATCACTTTACAGCCTAGGGGGAAATAAATTCTCTTCTAGGCTAGCACTTGCATGAAATGCAGCCTTTTCCTGCAGGGTTTTGCCCCTATAAGATTTATTCTCTGTTTCCTAATCATAAATCCCAGATGGACTTTTAAATCCAGGATAGTTTGAAGCCACTGAACTTTCATAAGCCTTGCTCTAGCAGCTGATTTGCATGGAACACAGAAGTCTGAGGCAAGAATGACTGCAGACTAGAGTGTACCATAGATCTATGCCAGAAGCTTTGAACTCAGGTACAAGTGAATCATTTCCAAGTACTCTGGCCCACACAATGGAATATTTCCTGTCTGGATGAATTACACGCTGCCTGGGTGGGCTTGGGAATGGTGAGAAAAAAAAAAACCCAATGATTACAAAGTCCCTGCTGCACTTCAGTGAGGGAGGCAACCCAAAGAAACCTTGAAATGCCAGGGCTGCTGCAAATGTTTTGGGTTTGTCCTGCCACGAGCTGATCAAAGTCTACATGAAAGGCTGCAGCGTGGTTTGCTGTACAAAACACCCCCATTATCTCCTTTTTTTTTTGCAGCAAATATATAAAAGCAGTCATTTAAACTTGTCCTCTCAGTGTCTAGATTGAAAAGAAGAAAAAAAAGTATACAGCTTTTCAGTTTTTATTATTGTAGCACGTCATTTGAACATCTGCTATCCTTAGGTGGAGACTGAGGAGGGGAACCAAAAAATTATGTCAGCTTCCAGTCTTCCCATTTCTGAGCAGTGGGGGATTTCCACCTGGTGAGAATTAGAAAGAAATTGCCCTGGCCTGGGTTCTTCAGGTTCCAGCCCCTGTTGGGTGTGGGGTGATGGGCCTCAAGTAGCCAGTGTGGATCAGGGCTGCAGAGCACATCCTCCAGTTGTTTTGTCATGCAGCCTGGGGAGAACCATCTCAGAACTGGTTGATCCCACTGGGTGGATTTCTGGGAGTGTGGCTGCAGGAGGAAAGACTTAATTTTGCATAAAGTGCAATGAGTCTTCCTTAAGGCTAAAACTGAATTATTTCTCATGGCCCACTTTCAAAGAGTTTGCTTGTGGTGAAAAGCTGAAGTTTCTCATCTGTTGCCATCAGAGCAAAGGTTTGTTTCCATATAACACTGTGCAAGCAGCTGATGGGCACCCAGCACACCCCAGAGCCCTCTGCTTGTCCTCTTCCACCACTTCCTGCAATAACTGCTCTGCCTTCCCAAAAGAACCAGGTTTATCTTGGCTCACCTCCCCACAGTGGGGACCAGTCCCTGCAGTTGTTCATCCCTGAGAAAACAGGAACAAACAGAGGAGAGTCCCACTGCAGCAGCATTTCCAAGGGAGGAGGTGGAAGTCAATTTGTTTAATATCTGTGAACCAACCTTCAAGATGAGCTCATGGTGTCCGTGAGGAATGAGGCCTGTGGGCCCCAAGGCTCCAAGCCCTCCTGTTATCCTTCTCAGTTTATTATTTTTTAAGCTTAAGTTTAATGTAACTGAACAGTTTGATCCAAGATTAACAAAAATCTATCCCTCATGTAACTCCATTAAATGCGCTGGAGTTGCACCAAGCATGACTTTGGCCCATTCAGTGTTTTCTCTGAAGATGTGAATCATCTTTAACACAACTTCACTGATTTAACAGTTTGGACAACAGACTGATAGCAGCAATTCTACAAAACCTCAGAAGCCATCCTCAGAAATTTCCATGACCCCTTTTTTTTTTTTTTCAAAACCACACGGCAAGTCTTGTAATTGTGCTGAATGAAACATCAGATCTTGTAGAGAAAACTCCTAAGTATCTCATTTTAAGTCATTCCTTTGCACTGAAGCTTCTGGCAGTATTTTTCCTCTGAAATAAGGGGCTGTTGTTCCTAAATCTTACTCTTGTGATTTTGAATGTGATCTCTCAGGCCCTCTCTCTAAATCATTCTCTTTCTGTTCAGTTTTGGTGCTGAATGTGACCTACTCTACAAGTAGGGTGGTCTAGTCCAATTTCCCAGAAGAAAAATTATGTCAACATATAAGTTCTTATTTTTCTTCGTAGAAGTTTTCAGTATTTTTTATTCAAACACCTCAGTCAAATTTTCTGAGTCTAAACAGATTTCCAGTTGCATTATTATAGCTCTATCAAAATGGTTTAATTCAGCTTTCATTAACAGTGACCTCAGGAACACTTTTCTGATTTATTCTGCAGTTTCCCCCTTTATCTGATGATTTTGTCAATATGGTGAATTTCTATCCTTTCCATTGTTTAATTAATATTTCTAAGTACATATAAAAGTATATTTATAAAATCATAACTTACCAAAAGGCACTCATTAGAACTTCTTTAGCTCTTCTACAAATATATTAAAGATCATTAGACTGAGTTCACTAATACTGAATGTCTTTAGCAGAAAGAAGTCTTTTATCTTGGGTATGGCAGTGAGGAGTGAGTGCCTTAAAAGAAAATGAAAAATCAACCATTTTTGTTTCTTTTAGTACAAGATTTAATAGAAGCATTGAGAATATGGGAAACAAATGCTTTAAAACCGATGAGATCTCCATAGCAAAATCATTTGAAGAGTTGCATAATTTATTTGGAAAACCACCAGAAGAATTGGAAAATTTTTTATAGAAAGGAGGACAATTTATCCTTGGAGCTTATGAAAAATTCACTGTCCTTGGCGCCTTGGAAAGTGAGTCCTTTCTTCTTGACACAGCAGTGAAAACCATGGCAAAGGGCTGGATAAAGTGTATTTTGTCATTATGAAGGGAAGTTCATTAAGTCAGAGTTAATTTAAGGATCATTTCCTCCTCTGAAGAAAAGACCTTGATCTAGAAGCAGCCTGACTCAATGTATTTCCAAAAATCTTCTTGCTAAAGGGGAAATCTTTCTTTTCCTAATGTTCACATATTTGGGAGTACTCTTGTGCACTTATCTTTGTTCCTGTAATGAAAGAGGAATTCATTCAGCACTTCTTACTCAAGCTTTCAGTGTCTTTTGTGAGTCACAGTTAGAAATATTAAAGAGGATACTTAGGAGAAAAGGGAAGTATTGGGAGTGTTTGAGACATTCATCCTGAATTTAGGATGAATTACAATAAAAGAAGTGTGTGGTGGATCCCATTGAGTCACTGAAGGAACTCCATTTAAAAAAAGATGAGTGACTATGAGTGCTGGTGTGTTTCAGCAAAACAAGGAGAGGAGAAGCAGTACCTTTATCTCACGGAGTTAGTAAATGAGAATTCATATTTTCAGGTGACATTTGTCCTTCATATTGAAAAGATTTTTTATTTAAATGTACAAAATCATTTACACGACGTATTGCATAAGCTCATTGCTGTATTATCACCATCATACACTTTAAAACTTTATTTTTCCTGATCTGCACCAATGATCTCAAAGATTTGAAAGCAGTAAATCTATTCTGTGCCTATATTCTGATCAGTATCCTATGTTTAGGTTATCTAAAATTATACTCTTTAAGAAAAACTATTAACTAAACAGGGCCTTCCCCTGTGTTATTTTTGAACCCATTATGTGATTACATACATTAGGATTGCCAAGTCCAAGACTCAGAATTCATTAATCACTAAAACCATGATTAATTGCCTGAGCATGTTTCACATTTCCTTTTTCCTTTTGAACTTCCAGTCTCGTTTCCCTTTTCTCAGAACCCTCCTTCCAGCAAAATAAATGCAGGTGGCTCCTGGGCTCTTCTGCTTTCTTCTCATTTGCTAGACTGACTACAAAGAAATAAGAAAACTCCTGGAGCAGAGGACATTCCTTTTTATGCCCTGAGTTTGTTCATATCTTGTACTACAGTGTCTCACACAGCTGGGGCAAATATCCAAGATATTCAGCAAAACAACACTTACATTAAAAAAATCGCAAAAAATTAGTTTTTCCTTAACTGGGAAGAAATGTTTAAAATATCCCAACACCTAGGACACATGACAACAAAAGAATATGTGGTGGAGTAATGACCAGTGCTGAGAGCTTCCTCTAAGTAGTGCAACAAGTGGAGTTTTGCACTGGAAATTTCAAATTTTCTAGTTTGAAATCTGGTGGTGGTGAAAAGACTGTTATGGTATGAAGTCAAAAACCACTGATCATAATACATGAGTGTCATAAGTAATTTTCCTGTCTATTCAATTAAGGTTTGTTTTTTTTTCCTAAAACTACAGTCAAATAATATCAGTTTTTGATGAAGGAAGATGAGCATTATTTATATATTTGCAATAAGGCAAATTAGCTAGTTTCATTGGGGTTTATTAGCCACAATTTATTAATTATGCATGTGACTTTCCCACTATTTCACCATAAACCCACATGCACTTATTTCTCTATATATTTAAGGGAATTTGAGGCATTGCATTTTCCACAGTGTAATATCTTGGATTTATTTCTTTAGCAAATATGAAGAAGTGCTGCCTCACTTTTTCCTGTTGTGCTAAAAGGTTTAGACATGGAAGGTGTCATATCTCTTTAAAGTAAGATTTCAGGCACAGCTTTGCTTCTAACAGTTTGCAGAAGTCTGGAGCCAAGTGGGATGGAAATGTGCTGGGAATTTTTGAACTGCAGTAATGCCTCAAACCCATCAAGATAGGTGGTAATGCACAACTGGGCTCCAGTGAGAAATATCTCATAGCTTTTACTTGATTAATTCCAAACAAGTGCCTTGAGGGGCTCATTATGATGAAATCCCTGAGATGCTAAAGAATGCAGATGAGAAGGGGAGAGGGTGGTGACTCCAGCCCTCGCTGTGTCCCCAGTCCAAGTGCTCTCAGAACAGCTGCGAGTTAAATGCTGTTCACACCGGTCAGGCCTTGTAGCTCTTCTCAGATATGTCATCTTTTCCAGCCCTTAAAAACCAGTTCTTCTGCCATTTGGTTCCTGATTTACTCTGGAGACCATTTGACTCATCACTGAATTATCTTCAGGCTGTAATACTGAGGGGATTACAGATAACTCCCTTTATAACTATTAATCCTATGGCATATTGTGTTTCTCTTTCTCAAACATATATATTTTATTGTTAAAACACACAGAGCAGTAGAAAAATGTACATGGATGTCAAACCAGATGCATGCTGTATTGTGGACAATCCATATATCTTGTAAGTCACCACAAGTGTAATTAGATTATGTGAGTTAGAAGTCATTCTTATTTTACCAGACAGAATGCAGGTTTGGATCTGGCAGATCCATCTGGATTAGTCTTAAATTCCCCTGACACTGGAATTTGTAACCATTTTATTATAATACAATACCCAGGAGTTTTGCATCTTTATCGTGCTTCTGCTTCCTTCTCACAGATCTGCAGTAGTGCTGAAGTTTGATAATTTGAGCTTGATAAACCATATTGCTAAAGGAAACATGGTCTGGCAGAAGACCTGCCCCTCTGTGTCATGTGCTTTGATTATGTACAATCATTGGTTTTGCCACTGGATTTTGTGTTTTTCTGATGCAACTGATATCAGGTAATTTGATGCATGTAATTGAATCAGAATTTTTCATCACTGGGGATATTTCACTGAAACCAACTCATTCTATTTTTAACATAGAAAAACAGATCAGGATAAATGATACAAAAAGTTTATGTTCCCTCTACCTCTTTTTTGGTCCAATTTCAGAAGCTGAATTCTGTCTTTTTAAATCCCTTCATGCAACCAGCATTCTGTTCAAAGCACAAAACAGTCCCTATTTTCTGTTTGCTTCACAAGTAAGAGTCTGATTCAGAAAGCCTGGCTCTAATTCTGTCTGCATTAGACACTGATGAAGTGTCTACCAGCACTGTGTTCTTTTTTTCATTCCCCTGAGATGGGCACTTCCATGCCCTTCTGCCTCTTAAGTGTTGCTGCTTAGGGCAGGGATTTGCTGCTTGTCCCACACCTGGAGCTGTCTCCCATGAGGAAAAGCTGAGGGAATTTGGATTGTCCAGCTTCAAGAGGAGGAAATTTAGGGTGACTTGATTGTGGCCTGCCAGGACCTGAAGGGAACTACAAGAAAGATAGAGAGAGATTATTTATAAGGGCCTGGAGTGGCATGGCTTCCCACTGACAGGGAGTGGGTTTAGATTTTATTATTAGGAAAAAATTCTTCCCTGTGAGGGTGGGCAGGCCCTGGCACAGGGTGCCCAGAGAAGCTGTGGCTGCTCCTGGATCCCTGGAATCCTAAGGCCAGGTTGGACAGGGCTTGGAACAGTCTGGGCTAGTGGAAGGTGTCCCTGCCCATGGCAGGGGGTGGAGTAAAAAGGGGATTAAGGTCCTGTCCGACCTAGACCATTCTGTTTATGAATCTATGATCTGGCAGTCCCAGTTTGTCTCAGGCAGAGAGAGATTCCCAGAATCCTAGAATGTGTCAGTTGGGAAGTGCCCACTGTGGTTCACCTGGTTTAGCCACCCTATCGTTCACCAACAATAGCCATTGTGTCCAGAGGGTTCTGGAATATCTCCAGTGAGATATTCCAACTCCATAGGTTGATGTATTTTCTTTGGGAGTTACCTTTTCAGTCTTTAAAAGTGTCAGTTTCATATTGCTTCAGCATTGCAATCTGAAAACGTTATAAATGAGAGCTTTGTCCCCAGCTCTTGTCTCAATATAGATTTGGAATATTTGAAAACTTTAGAGTGTGCACATTCTGAAACGGCCAAAATGATTCACTCCTTCCTTCATCAAATGGATAATTTGTCTTACTTCAGAAGATAAAGTTGGGGATGAAGTAATCCTCTAAATATTGCATGCTGATGAGATAGGTTGGAGGGGTTTTGAGTACTTTGTGGTGCTAGGTTGTAAATCAGAGGCACATGAACCAGCGGAAGTACCACTGCCCTTTAATTGGGGGGAAAGTCATTCCAGTGATTAAATCTGAATCAGGCACTGGATGAATGACATTATTATCCACTGCTCCCAGGGAGCAGCTTCCAATGTGGAGATTGCATGGAGGTTTGGGAGGGCTGGTTGGGCTGCAGCAGGACTCAGTGAGACAAAGCACACACTGTTGGGTGCAGCTGACATAATCTGTTCTCTCCAACAATCATGAAATGTTCACCTCTTTGACTGGAGAAAAGAGCAATTTGTGATTATTAAGTGAGACATTCTGGAAGTGCTCTGCTTGAAAAGACCAACAATAACTCTTGGATTTATAAGAGCTACAGAATGTCCATAGATGAGGTTGATTACCAAACAATAGATTAAATCATGCCTGTCACAAAGCTCAATGTTGCCACATTGGTGCATTGATTAATGGCATTTGGCAACTCTCTGAGTGGCCATTTGCCATTCATTCATGGGTGCCCTCTGGAGTACAATATGAGAGTGACCTGTTGGGAAAAGGAATTTTTTTTTGTCATATGTTCATTGTTTCTTCTGTAGTAACAGAGAAAATCTGGGGGTGGGTGAAGCCAAGACCTTCAGTTAGCTGTGTCTTAGTGGGTACAAATTGAGAAATGGAGGGGAAATCAGTTTCAATCAAGACAGTAAAATCTAATAATTTAAATCATAGATGACCCAGTTGTTTCTTTCACAGCACTTCAAAATATCATATGATTAAAAGTAACTTGGGCATTTCTAATTTATTTTGCTACAGGTATGTAAATTTATGATGGAAACTTTGTCTTAATACTTTGCTGGTGTCTTTCAGCTTTTAATTTCAGACTTTCATTCAAAACCTTAGAGGTTTCTGGAAGTTCATGAAATACTGCATTGCTGGGAAAGACTCAGGCTGGAAAGGTTCATGGAGTTCTGTGTCCTGTGGGAGAGACCCCATGCTGGAGCAGGGGAAGGGTGTGAGGAGTCTCCCTGGAGAAAACCTGTGAGGGACTGACCACAGCCCCCCTTCCCCATCCCCCTGTGCTGCTGGCTGAAGGGAGGAGGGAGGGAGTTGGGAATTGAAGGCTGAGTCTGCTTTGCCCATGCAGTAAATGCTGAGTGATCTCTCCCAGCCTTGATCTCTGTCCCAGAGCTTCTCATTGTATTTTCTCTCCCCCATCCAGCTGAGGAGAAGTTTTAGAGTGGCTTTGGTGGGCACCAAAATTACTTGACTGAGAAGAATATGGCTTCTCTGCCTGCAGAAAATCTCACCTGTCACATAGGTGTGCTGCCAAAGTTAAGCTCCCAAGGATTTAATTCATAAAATGTTGGGCAAAAATAAAAAAATAAGGTAGAAAAGAAAGAAATCCCACAGCTTCACAAATGACTCACTTACAGCTGGCATTTCACTTGTTAATAATTTGCTGACAGGCCTGTGTGATTGATAGGAGATGTAAAGATATCCAGAATATCAATAACAGTTATCTCTTGCAGGGTTTTCAAAGCAATCTTCACTGACTTATTCTGAGAAATGGGCCAAGCTTTATTTAATTCACTCTGATTCCTCTGGGATACAACTGCCCACTGGTCTGAATTGTTTTCCAAGATGTGGACACAGAAATTATGGCAGCAATGAAAATCTGTAATACCTTTTGAGCCAATTAAGCTAAGAAATACACAGCTGAAATGAACATATCCCACATTTTGTTAGTGTAAGACTGTAAGTTATATCCCCCAAAAGGGATGTAGTCCGAGGAATTTTTCAGCTACAGGATGTCTGAGGGAAATTGTGGCATTTAGGATGAGAGATGTACCTGGACCAAAAGTGTCTTCTAACAATTGAACCACATTAATGGGAAGGGACAATTTCATGGCACTTTCTGATTTATCAGCACAACTGAAAGTTCAAGTATTTCATCAGACATTGAAATAGAAATGGAAAAAAGAACATAAAGCATTTTCCTCCAAGTAGCAAGACTGTGCATATTATCATAAATTGAATTATCATATAAATATAGGTATTAAAAACATAGCAGTTGAGATGACTGAATCACATTTTTAAGTTTTAATAACATGAAAAGTGAAATAGATTGTTGCTTGGTGTGAAGTACACACCATCATGTATAAAGAAAATGTTTTGGGTTTTTTCAGGAAACACATTTCTGAAAAAACACATTTTTGAAAAAACATGTTTCTCCAAGCTTTCAGAGGAGAAGTCCTATGGGCTATTGTTAATTTGTAAAATTCCTCTAAAGTTGGCTGTGTTTTCTCTACAACCTATTCTGTATCTCTGCAGGGATATTGTGGCTTCTGCTGTTTGGAAATTTCCTTGGAATGTGCAATCTGTAGATACCCCTAGAAGTCAGGAGACATATCCTGAATTACTGACTTTGTTCTGGGTGTTGTTTTGGCAATCATTTAGAATTTTATCCAGTACCCTCTGAAGTCAATTCCTAAACAAAATAAGGATGGAGATAAGCACCTTTTCCTCACTGTCTGTGTATGCAGCCTGCAAACCATGAGGCCAGAACTTTCAGTTATTCTCTCTATATACAAAATATATTGTAATGGGGCACTGGTTATGGCTGCAGACTGTAGGAGATGCATTAATATGGAATTTTTAATCTCATTTGGGATCCTGCTGCATCAATGGGACCATGCAGAGTTATGACATGAATTCTGCAAAAATCAGCTTTTTTCATGGGATGTGGACACAGAAAGGATTCCATCTTCTTCAAAGATAACTCCATTGAAGCATTTAAGATGTGCACCTCTCTGCTAAGTAGATTTTTGTTTTACATTTTCCGGGCCTGGCTGTAACCCAGTTCATTTATTTCCAACTGGGTTCAATTTCCAGGGGGAGGCAACTTCCTATGATACTTTTTGTCCAATAAAGGTGAAAATAATGTTCTCCAACCAACACTGTTTAAACTGGCATGCACATGTGGCTAAACAGTTTATTTCAAGCAAAAATGCACACTGGCTGGAAATAATATGAAAACTGATATTCCAAATGGGGGAAAATGCTAAGTGTTCAATGAAATGTAGGTTTTACATTGTCTTTATTATCAAGAATCTTTTCCAGCTTAGATTTTTTGCCTAAGGGGGCAAATCTTCAAGCATGAATTAAGAACAGAAATATGAATTCTGAAAGTAGTGAAGGAGAATTTAAATCCATGCTCAAGGAATCAAGCAGGCTCCCTCCTCAGAGCAGGCCCTCACTTGAAATTAAAAACTCAATCTTCCTATTGTCATGAGCCTAATAAAAGCATAATTTTTTAATTTGAGAACAAATCATAAGCACCAGAACTAATTTCTCTTGTCCTGATTTAAAACATTTAATTCTGGTACTCTGGTAGTTTACTTTGCTTACATAGTGGAAGGTAAGAGAAGAAAAAAAAACAAATCAAAAGCCTTTCTGATTTTGATTATAGAGTCTGAATCATAAAATAATTTTCAAGTTTTTCCCCTGTTCTAGGGAGAGTGAGGGCTGTTTGGCACAGCTGTGAGGAGATGGGATGCACCTGTGGCAAATCAGTGCAAATTGGTTTCAGGTCTGGAGTCATTAAAAGCACCTGAAGCCTCAGAGCCTCTCTTAATTACAGAGTGGCTTTGGTTTGGTCTTCTGGAGAAGTCTGCTTTCAGGTAAGACAATGTCTCTTCAGAGACATAAAATTCTTTAAAATATTGTCTCATCCTTCATTTCTGATTTAATGGTGGTTCTGAAAAGCCTTAATACTGAATTAGCATGTGGAATTTGGACATTTTGTGAAATAACAAGGTCTGAGGCCAAACACCCATCAATATTCAGTTGTTGTGGCTTCAGGTAGTGTAGATTCTTTTGCCAAATGGATCACTGTGTTTCTTTGTCATACTTTTCTGAATGCTGAATGAGAAGGTGGGGAATGTTTTTCCACTTCATCCTAATGTTTTTAAAGTAATGTTTCAATTAAAAATAACCTTTAAGCATTGAAATTTCTTCTGTGTGGCAACGAATCTATGTAATGTTTTCAAACAGAGGAAAGCTGTTTACCTCTCCTGTTTTAAAACAAAGAAAAGTCTAGTGATTTTCATATTCTTCATTTTTCCTCTCTATTTTTGATGAGTGTTCTGACACAGTCCACAGCTCCTAGATCTCAGCAATAGTGTCGAAAGACAGCAGTGTAAAATTTTGAAAAAGAGAGAAAAAAGACCTGGTTTAATTGTAGTGAGAACTTGACCAGCTTGCAATCAGTTCAAGTTGCAGAGTTCTGCAAGACACTGATCCTTTTGACCTTTCTCCTTCTTAAGCAGAAAATATTTAGATCTTCCTTGGATTTCCTGTTCATATAATAACTATCTTTTTTAATTGTATTATTTTGTTAGACTATACTACTCTGTCCATTTGTATATTTAGTGTGGCGTCCCTGAATCATCCATGACCAAGAAGTGTGAGGTCATTTGTAAAAATATTTGGCTTGAACTGGGCTGGCAGCCACAGGAATATTTGCCTGTGTTTTATTTACTCTTAAAGTAGTTTCTGTTTATTTTCTGTGCTTAATGGATATTGTACTTGACCTCCATTTGATAGCAACAAGCAGCTCTCTTTGCAGTGATATCATTTTCATTCTACTGTAGATTTAAATGGTTCTTATTCTTATTGAAGAAAAAGAATATTTTTAAGGTCAGTTTCTACTGAGGTGTTCAAAATTTTGCTCTAAAGGCTCTCTCTGTGTAGGTGAGAAGCTACCTGCTAAGTGTAGAGCCATGTTAGAATTCCCCCATCCCATATATATTCATATAAAAATTCATGTTTAATGACTGAGGGTATTGTACCTCCAGAATGCTCAAAGAATTTTTCCTGTAAACACAAAAATTGACACTCTTAAGGAGGAAAAGAAGAGCAGCATTGCACAGATTTTATTTTCACTTGTTCTGATATGAGAAGTTACCCAGCATACAGAATTGGCAAGATGTACTTGTTAATTTTCTTAACAAACTCTAGTATCTGGTGATTGGGTTGAGTCTGCCTAGTTTTAACTGATACAGCTATGTTTCACCAGGACAGGTATAACATTGTAGTTCAAGCTTTTGGTGTTTCCAAACATGTTCAGTGAGCTTGGGGTAGAGATAATATCCTATTTCATAGAAGAGGCAAAAATTGATCTCTTAGTAGGGAAATCAATGAAAAAAATCCTATCAACTTTTCTGGGGATGACATTTAAAAGGGAGAACCTGTCTACTGGTACTTGTCCTTCCAATTACTGGTTGTATTTAGAGTTTCTGTGACTTTGGTTTGCAGAAATAACTCACAGAATCATTCTAGTTCCAAAAATAAGTTGATAAGTTTACTTGTTACATGGTGACTGATGTGCTGTAGGCTGAAAACCAGCCCTGTAGAAATTGCAGCTCCATTGGACGATCTCAGCCTAGAAATATCAGAGAATACCCCCTGTAAGAGTCCTGAAGTTTTGGCAGGGCACATCATTGGCTTCTGGGTACTGTCCCTGAAAGGCATTTTTTTAACTGCAAAGCAATTGATGTTTGCTTAGGAATTGGCCATAGTGTGAGAAATACAAGCACAGAACAAGAAACTTTAGCCCTTCAGTCTTAGATTGCACAGGATGGAATTGAGGATTGGAAAGTGTTTGTTGAAGGGAGGATACAGGACACTAATTTTGTGTACCATTTATCCAACTTAAAACCAAACAAAACTTCTCAGAGTTTTGGGGGCCCAATGCCCCTTTCTGTTCTGTCAGTGACATGCAAGACACTCTGTAAGGCTGATGTAATTGTTATGTAACTCACATGTGCAACTGCATCTCCCATCCATTTTTAAGTGAGCATCCTGTTGGTGTGGAATGCTACAACACAACATAAGGAGCTGTCATTAGAGCATATTTTCACACTTTGATGTGTAGAAACCCCTTCAGCAGAGAATGAGAGCTTCTCAAACTGTTATCTCACAAACAAAATCGAATCAAGGACAGATTTAGAAATCATGTCAAGAAACATTGGAGGCTTGTCTCTCACCCAGTCCTTGGCAGATTGTAAATTAGGATGTTGTTAAAAACTGTGCAGAACATTGTGTATAAATCTGCTGCTCAAGAGCAATGCCAGCTCCTCCAAAGTTAAGAATCACTGAAGAAAAATGTTCAGCATCCCTTACTGGCGTGTGTGTGTTTGTCTCTCATCACCTCCTCAGATATCTAAATTGTGAACAGTTCTGTTTTCCAATCCCTGTTTAGGAATCAGTTTTCTGCAACTCTGGCAGAGGATTTTGTAGCTAAACTGAGATCTCTGGCGAAGTAGAAAGGAATGAATTACTAAAAAGCTTGGTCTCTACCTTTAATTAAACACAGCCTCATAAGTGTGTGATTGGGTGTCCTTCTGGTAGGATATAGAGGGGCTTTTTTAATATATCCTCCTCCAAGCTGTTTCTATATAACTGCAGATCCTTTTCTGGGGAGGCTGTTGCATCAGTTGTTCTATCAGAAGCTTCTTGTGGCAGCTGCAACAAAATATGGAACGTCTTGCAAGAACATCTGCTGCTTTTGTCTCCTTTTTTTACTGGGATGAATGTGTACTTCAGCAAAATATAAGTATAGCATGCAGGAACTGGAATGGGATCCAGGGAAATATTTAAGAGTGCTGATATCTGGTGTTCTGTTTCAGGCTTAGCAGAAATTTTCTTTTAAAATGTTTATGAGATTGCTGTTGGTATCAGATGACCTGGTAAATGTAACCCATAGTTTTAAACTAATATTTAGGAAGGCCCTGAAAGAAATAATTAAAGGAAACAAGATTGTAAATATGTCAGCCCAAAGCTGGAAGACTTTCAAGTCTCACCCACAACAAGATGAATTGATGCTAAATATCAGAATGACATTGTTCTCTCTGTCATGTGGCAAAAAAGTTCAGAATGTCAAACGTTCAAAACATCCTGGCAATGTCGTGTGCTGTAAGAATTGCTATAGATGCTTTAAGACAGCCAGCTGGTGGCAGGTTGCCTGATTCACACTGAAGGGATCATCACTTTTTGACCAATTACTTGTGTTGTGTGACAAGAAAAGCTTCCAGTACATTTTTTACAGTGTATTGAAGAGAGGGTCTCAAGAAGATCTTGATCCAGAATGGTTGGAGTAGTACTTATCTTGAGTTCAAGATTTTGGGGTAAAGCTAACAGGAGAATTTTCAAGTATGGTGGGTTTTTTTCCTATTTCTTCATTGACTAGTGCAATGAAAATGTCATTAACAAAATGAGTGTGTAATATTGGTACTCAGGAGCATGATCCAAGCCTTTCTGAGCACTTGTTGGAGAAGAGATGACAGGAATGGGTAGATTTGAAAACAATTATCCAGTTTTCTATTTTTCCTGAGGAGACAAGCATCATCTCCAATGCAGTAGGAGTATAGTATGCCTATACTCTCAACCAGACTTAGGAGAGAGGTTGTTGTAGTTTCCTTTTCCCTAAGAAGATCTGAAGGAAAGTGTAGAAAATGCTGAAAAAAATAATTATGAGCAGGAGAATTGCTCCCTTAGGGAGCCCTGTGGGCTTTGTTTCACCTCCAGCCCTTGTGATGACCTTGAGGGCTTGAAATGTCCAGTCAGATTTAGACTCTGGGCCACAGCATGGGACCATGTGGACAGGCATCCTGGAACTTATGGGTAGCACAGGAATTTGTTTTCTTCCCATTTTTCTTCCTTTTATATTGCAAACTGTGGATAACAAGAAGCTCATGTACACTCTTATGTACTCTGGGAACACTCCTGTGTCAAAGGCTACATTTATTTACACATTCTTCACTTACCCATCTGTGTTCAAATGGAAAGAAATCAAACGTGCTGGTATGTGAGGAGAATTTTCCTCTTATACGAAAGGATTTGGAAGAGTTTACAGGCACTCACTCTGGGCCCTGTGACCTGATCTATTTGTACACAATTCCTCTGTATTTAGCTTGGACATGGCATTGGTGTGAAACATCTTGCAGGCTGCACACAGCCATGACATCAGGTAATGTTTCATTTTGGGTCAGATGCAGCATTGCTGGCTGCCCTCTGGAGCCAGGGCAGGTTGAATGCAATTCACTGTAGTTCTGCTCATTCTTTAGTTCTGCAAGGCTCATCCCAGGGCAGCAATAGTGAGGATCTGAATGTTCCATCCCCTCCCCTGATCTGGCAGGAACAGCACTGCAGCCCTTATCTAGCCCAAGCCATGACATGTGCTTTTCTAGGTAATAGTGAATCTCTCTTCCTTTGTGTATAATTGTGAGGACAGAGGATAAGAAATGTGAAGGAATTGCACCTGTGATCAGATGTGAGAATATGTCAGGGCTAAAATTAAAGGAGCAGATTTTTTTAGACATGTGCCTTAGTGTATGTGAGGTATTGCTGTGGCAATCAACCTCTGTGTTGGGTGGGTTTTATTTTCTGAGTATATGAGCAAAAGGTGCAATGTCCAGTAAAATTCAAACTGAGTCACAGCATGGGACCATGTGGAAAGCCATCCTAGAACTGCTGGATAGTTTCTGTAGTAAGTAATATAACTTACAAGGACTCTAATAAGTACATAGGGCTTTCCTGGACAAGGGTCATCACTATTGTTTTATACTCTCACTTTCTGTCCTGAGCACCTTCACCACATTCCTTTGCTGCTGATAGCCTGCACAGAGACTCTGGTTTGGAACTGGGGGCACAAAATATAAACACTCAACTTGGGACAAGGGTCCCTTGTGCTCTGGGTTTGCCATTGTGGAAGGAGAAAAGATGGGTTGATGTGGCTTAAATACCTAAGGGCAGAATAATTGTTTTAAACTGTAAAAAATCTCTGAGAACCTTCAGAAGCCTACTGACATATCACAACCGATGGAGGAAGCACTTAAGAGAACGTGCAGCTCTGAGAAGATTAAAAGTCAGAGTTGGTTGTGGAATATATTTCTAATTAACCAGCTAAATCAGCAAGGAAGAAATTAGTTGAGCAGCTCTGATTATATTGATTTTTTTTTTTAAAAGCAAAGAAACAGCTCCCAAAAAAGTAAGAATTAACTCTGTGTCTGTGTATATGTAAGTCAGCATTCAGTGGTGATTTATTTTCTGCAGGGGGAATATTTCCTCTGAAAGAAATTTACTTGGAAAAATAGCATTACTGTGATGGCAGCAAGCTGTAAGATGGAATAAAGTTGTCTCCATCTGTATCATTACTTGTTGAGGAGAGCATCCAACACCCCAGTGCTAAACAGCATAATTCTCAGGCATTCATTAACATCATAACATCTGTGGCTGAAGCTGCTATCAAAGCCAAAGTAAATTAGAAATGTGTGGCTCTAGATGCTGTGGTTAAGACTTTAAACAAGTTTTGCTTTATTTTCAGTGATGAGTTTCACCATACTCTTGGTTCAATAACGCACATGATGTATTTTTAGCATATTCCTCTTCATCCACCTTGCTTTGCTTCATGAGGAAAAGGTGGCTTCATCCTAACAGCAGCAGCCTGCCTTTGCCAGGCATTCTTTCTCATTCACACACCCAAAAAAAAACGAGTTAAAAGGATATTCACAACCTGTGATCTTCAAGAGAGGCTTCCTAGGATCATAGCTGGTAGAAGGGTGTGAGGCTGCAGAGAAAGCCTGGTATAAACCTTGGCCAGAGGCTCTGTTCATAATGTTCTAATACAACAGCAAAAACAGAAGAGAAAAATAAATAATTTCCTCAGCTTAGCTAAAAAACAAACCAACCCAACCCTGTTTACTCACATCTGCATCTCGTGGTTTGGATCCAAAGTGAAAGCAAAAGTGTCAATGTGTTGAAATAACATTTGAGTGGCTGTCAGTCAGGAGGAGGAGGGTTTCCTTCCAGACCATCTGGGTCCTTGAGCAAACCCAAATATTCTGTTCCTCTCTGCTTGGGGTGGCTCAGGGTGTCAGACCTGGCAGCTCTGCTGAGTCCCTGCTCCACCACGGGAGCTCTTGGTCAGCAGTGTTTGGAGCTGGGGCAAATTCCAAGTGACAGCAGGAGGGAAATTGTCCTCTGCTTTTCAGCCACTTCCTTTCTGGTTTCATTTCTTATGTTCTGCTATGGCAGGAAAAGCAGCAAAAGGTTCTTTGGGTTTTTCCAATGAAAAGATAGGTGTGGCACAAGATCCTTTAGAATAGGGATGGGCATACACCGAGCCTCCTGCACAATCTGCAGCTCAGCAAACCTGGCAGGTGCTGCTCTGGAGAGGTTTGGGATGCCATGGTTGAGTCTGGAAGTGAACTGGCTATGTTCATAATTGCTGTGAGTTTTGATGTGAATCATCCACTTGTATTCCTTTTTATCAGTTTTACTTCCTAAATGCCACAGAGGAGTTGTGAAGTTGTGTTAAACGAAGCAGATATTGCAGTAGACAGAAAAAAAAGTCAATTTTGGAAAAATAATTTTCCTATGTTTGAAAAATGGAAATCTTTTTCAAGTTTTCTGTAGCCAAATACGCCCTGCCATCTATATGGTGAAATCATGAGGAAGGGATGCAGTGAGTGCCAAAATCCTGTCTTGTGAAGAGGTTTATCAGTTTGAGTCTCCAATGGAAGGACGGTGAAAATCCAGACTATTTGCATTATTCACTGTTTCCATTTTGTGCACATCTCATCACAGTATTTCTTCTTCATAGCCTGCCTCTGATTTGAGTTTTTAATATCTCATTGTTTTGGTTTTGAATGTTCATAGGATATATATATATATATTTAATTCAACGTAACTGTTTTTTTTAAATTCTGTCAATGCAGTGTTCTTTTTTTTTAATATATATGGAGATACCTGAAATCAAGTTGACCAAAAGATTCTGTTTTCCAGAAAAAATCACCATTCTGGTAAAATCAGCACATTTATTAAAAAAAAAATAAAATAAGTTGAACAAAACCCCAAACCAAATGACTTCCTTTTCTTGTACTAGTTATGGTGGTCAGGAATTAAAAACATGCTTCCTTTTACAGCAGCTGAGGGGAGTTCATTTGGACAAGTTTCTAAGCCTTGCTGAGTTCTGAGGTAACATTGTCAATTCTTAATATAATTATATTTTGGCATTTATGAGAAATACTGGACAGTGCCTTTCAGCAAGGAAACTTCAGAAACTGAAATTTCCCAGTACTTTATTGAAGTATTATGTAATAGCTTGCTTTGTTTTGTTTCTTATTCTTCTAAAAAGATGAAAGTCATGCTGAGTTTGGGATCCAAATATAACAAATTTACTCACAGAGCAGCAAACAAAATACAGTATTACATCCAGGAAATTAGACTTTTTCTCTATCAGGGTGTGTATTTTGAATTATTTGTGTATTAATTTGCGTTCAGTGATGAACAGTTAATTTTTTTATTGTCCACATAGGTTTCATGTAGTTTTTAGCTTCATTATCTTGGGGTTCTTTTTATTTAGCTGTATTCAGATCCTTCTGCCAGTCATCTTTCCTGTTTAATGCACTTCACAATTCCTGGGTTTGGGTAACCATGTGGGTGGTGCAAGTAGATGAACATTTGTGGTTTCAGTTTGGTGATTGATGTGAGCTTTTGTATCATCCAGTTAATCAGTATTTATCAATTCTGACGTGTGATTCTTATTACATTTAAACCAAGTGAAACTTCACTGATCCCACCCAATCACAGGACTGTTGAGCTTGGAAGGGGCCTCTGGACATCCTCTGATCCAACCTCCCTGTCCTGGCAGGATCCCTAATATTAAAAAAAAAATATAGTTATTTATCTCAGAAGACTCTTATATTAAAATGGTGGCCCCACTAAATTCAGTAGTAAAACTGTGAGTGAAACCAGGAGTTGTAAGAGAAATAAAAAAAAAAATCTCCTTAACTGGAAACATTTCAAATTTGATTGCAGCCTGAATGTGCTCCAGGAAAATGCTGCAGTGCTGCCTGTGGTGTCTTGTGCTTAACCAAGTGTCTGGAAATGCTGGGATCATCAGCCCCCTTTCCCAGAGCTGTGTCACAGCCCCATGGCAGGGCTTTGTGGGGCTGAGGGTGGGCACCTTGGAAAACCCAGGGAATGGCTGCAGGACTGGGTATCCCACAAGTGCTGGGAGAGAAAACCCCAGCAGCCTTCCCCAGATGGGTACAAAGCTTGATGGACACACTTCCCAAATGGTTCAACTTCAAAAAGGAAGTCAGGATTATTAAATGTATTCCAGAGCATATTAAGCACCAATATCTTCCACAGGCCTAAAAAAAAAGGCAGTTCTCCTATGTCCATCCTCTAGATTTAAAAATATTTCATTATTTCTACTTTGAGATAACTGGATTGTGAGGGTCCAGTGTTTCAGGGTGCATGTTTATAGTTTAGATACAGGAGTCTAGTTCTGAGGAGGGATGTGGAGTTTTTGTTTGGTCCAGCCATTGAGAAGGCAAAAAATCTGGTGTTTAGTGTGGCTGGATTGCCCTCAGAACTTTATCCCATCTTCTAAGCCCAGGCCACTGCCTGGAAACTGCTAGAGAAAATCTTTTGTCTTCTCTGTTGTGTAGGACCATTATTGTGGGGTGATGATTTCCTCTTGGTATTTCTAAGAAGGATTGCAATAGAAGTAAAATTTTTTAATACAACTCAAAATCTGTTTGTGTTGCTTCATGCAGATTAATACCCCAAGCAGCCTTTACTTTTACAGCTTTTAAAGGCTTTCACCTAGAAAATGGTAGCAAAATTGCTCATGATACAAATTTCAGTGAAGTGCAAAGGCACACTGTAAATATTTAATAAATGATTATTCAATTAGCACATCATAAAAATTGATGCCTTCTTTAGAAGTTCAACTGAACTTTTTTTCTTTTCCTCCTTCTCTTCTCCCCTTCTTCTTTGAGAACTGCCTAATTCATCCAAATTCAGTTGCTAAGAGGAAACACTTGAGATTTTGTGAAAGTCTGCTCTGGTGAGCTGTGACATTGTACAGGGGAATAAAAGACTGATTAGTGTAAAAGAATTTTTATCCTTGTAGTCATTCAAAAAAAAGTGAGGATGTTGTCCTCAGCAGGGTAAAAAAGTTCATTTCTTACTCAAATAAAATAAGCTTTTTTTTTTTTCCACTTATAATGGGTGACAATAGTGAAAGAAGCCAACAAAATAAAAAAAATCTTGAACACTGAATTTGGAAGGCAACTTGGGACTGAGGTCAGTGCCACAAATATTTCTGAGAAATGCAGAGGACTAAACAATACATTCTGTATTGACTAAAAGAGAAAGCTCCAGAATTTTAAAAAAGTCATTAAAATATGCAAAATCATGCAGTGCATGGGCCAATAAAGCATTAAAGGTGCAAGAAAATCATCTACACTTGTCACAGGTGCTTTGGGGCATTTTTCTGATATTCTTCTTAGGGTACCAGTGAAGGCATCTGCCTCCCCTATTTTTCATCTTTTCTCCTGGATTTCCAAATACCAGATTATGAAAAACAGTCCATGAAGTGTTTTAAAGGGAATCCAGAGTATTTGGGAGGAATTTAGACAAAACACTTCCTTACTATTTAAGACAGAAGAAATTTGCATCATTCATTCATTGAGCATCTGAAAAGAGAGGCTGAAACATTTTCTCCCTGACTGCTTTAATTCTTGCAGAATTTTCTGCATAAACCCTCAATGTGAGTTTTCTAGAAAAGCAGGGCAGCCAATATAGTGACTGTACTAATAATTAACTCCACCTCATTAAAACAGAGGTTTAGTTGTCTCAAATATTCGCCTTTCATCTAGGTGAACAAAATGGGAAAGCTGCAAACTGCAGCATATTATTAGAATTTAATGTATCTCTTATTTGTACCTGCCCTAAAAATTTAAATTTTTAACACATAGTTTTTTTTCTTGCATTTTTGTCTCAATAGTTCTATTTACAACATTTACAGCATCTCTGACAGTTTAATTTCTCTTTCTTTGTGTTGCTGTGCTAATATTAAATTTCTTGTAGCTCTTATCACAGGTGAAATCATTTGTCTTAATGTTAGTTGGTACACGAAGAATTGCAAGAAACTTTTTTTCCATTTCTTCCTGCATTTGTTATATGTGAGAACCAATTTTTTGCAATAAAGTGTGACAGTTTAGGACATAAATATGCAAAGAACCTGATTTCTGTGCAGAAGAGTTTGGTTTTAAAATTATAGAAACTATGTGGTTATGAGAGGTCTTACTTTGCTATAATGCATTGCTCTATAAATTTGCTATTATGAATAAATGAATTATGGGCATATTTCACAAAAGCAGAGAATCATAAGAAAATAAAAAATGTGATTAATTTAAAAGTGGAAATGTTCATGGTGCTCAGGATACCTTTAAAAGTTTATAAATTGTTACAATATTTAGTAAAGCCAGTTTGAAATTTAGAATCATTGAACATCCTGAGCTGGAAGGGACCCAGAAGGGTCATTAAGTTTTAAATGCTGTTTTTATGTTGTTCAGTGTATATTATATTATTGGTCCATAAGCTTCCCTCAAGTTTATAATTCTAGTTACTATTTTTAGAAACAAGATACTGATGTCTTAATAAAAAGCTTCCAATGAAGATCCTTGTGTGGCGAGAAGGGAGAGATCTTAAATCCCAGTGAAGACAGAAAACAAGAGAACAGCTGGTAATATAATGAAAACTTGCAAAAATCTTGCAGTCTCTGTGGAGGTTGGTAAACAGTAGACTAAGTATCCTCACCTAAATTCTTCAATGTGCTTTATTTTACTCCCTTTTGATCTGGATGAAAGCATCTGTCTGCTTGTGACTCGGTTATTTATAGGACTTTGTTTTCTGGGCAGGCTGGAAGTTGCACCAGAAATGTCCTTAAGATTGTGACTCACTAGGGCTTGGTGAGTCACAGGTAACAAACAGGATGCTGCTAGATTTGGACAGCATTTCACCTCAAAGTGCTTGTGTTTGGCTGCTTGGGTTTTTTCATGCCACAATCTTCTTCCTTTATTTCCTTTGAAGGAGAGAGATTGACATGTTAAAGAAAAAAAAATTTTAAAAAATCATAAAATCCCATAAAATCATGGGGTGTTCATGTTATGTTGAGAGATTTGAAAAATTCCATGTCTCTAAACAGAGGTAAAATCAGCCCTGGGAGAAAAGGCCACAGGTTACTCTAAGCAATCAGTGTCATTGTTGCTTAACAGCTCTATGAGATTTTGAGGGTTTTATTGAATTCTTAATTTCTCTGGCAACTAAAATGCTCTCCAAGTTTTTCAGGTCCATTCCATTAAGAAGGCTTCACCTTGCATTGGTACTAAACAGGGAAAGGGGGATTGGAGCTCTGAGCTGGAGGTAGAAGGTGGCAGAGTTGACACATTAAGTGTTCACTCTTTGAAATGTGTACTAAACTCAAACTAGAACTTCATGCCTCCAGAAATACATTAATTATTGCAGATAGATTGAATTCTGGCTGAATTAAAACCAAGGGGGAAAATATTGTTCCTCCCATGGCAGAATGATTATAACTCAGATGTTTACAGCACCTTTTGTCTGCTGTTGCATTAGGTGCTCTAGTGGCAGTGTTTTATTCCTCCACTATGCCTGTGCCAGGATGGGTAAATTTTGAGATATACAGGAATGGTTTGATGCCTATTTTAACAGCACTAAATGCCTTTCTTTTACCTTTTGGGTGTTTTTTTAAGAAGCAGACAACGAGAAACACTTTTATTTTTCAGAGAAGTGGTTTCAAGTTTTACCCAACATTGAAAAATAAAGCAATTGCTGTGACAAAAGCTTCTAATGTAGTTTGAACCAGAAAATCCAACCCTTCTTTCTCAGAGACTTTGTACCTCAAAGTGATTTCTGCTTGCTAGTATTGCATATTTGTGAACATTTTACAGGTATGGGGAGAAGTTTTGTTTAGAAATCTTTAAAGTGTGTGTTCAGACACTTCCTCCCTATCAGATGATAAACTGGGTATTGCACAACACTTTTTAAAAAAATTTTCCTTAGAGAACAACAAGTTTATGATGAAATAAACCCAAAGAGCACTTAGGACCATGCTCTTGAAAAGAACTGATGTTCAATAGAGTTTATATTTTGAGCTTGGTTTAGGCACAAAGTATTCCACAAAGAAATTGACTTTAAAAAGTAGTTTGGAGCTGTGCAGGGGACATCTCAACTTTATATTCTGGATCAAAAAAAAAAAAAGGCTGTACCTAAAGCAGCTGAGCTCATGAACTGTTTTGCATAGAATTGGAAAACTTTGTGATTTTCTGTTTCTGAGGCTTTCTATGATAACAATATAGTTTAATCTTTTTGTGTTCTTTTGAAACAAAAGTAAACTTGTTAAGTTTACTTCTTCGAGTTTTGGTCACTGTACCTGAAAAAGGGAAGAGTTGTAAAATCTATTGGGTTTATTTTTGTTATTATAGGAACTGTATCAAATTTTCTAACTGGTGTAACAATAGAAAATGTCTGTCAACATTAAAATACTTTTCCTTGAAATTGAGCTCTTAAACGTTTGGAAAGCTAGACATTGTTCCTGACATATTCACTAATAATGCTAATTCTAGTAGGAACTGGTATTTTGAGATAATCTGACTTGATTCAAATTTTTGAGACTTTATTTTCTATTATCTTGTAGAATTCTTTGATTTTCCTAGGACTAGGCAGCATACAAAGCTTATTAAACATACTTAAAAGATGCAGTATTTAGGTTTTGTTTTATGTTGGGCAGAAAGTAGTAGAAAAGGAGTCAGAGTACTTATAAAATCATATTTTCAGCAGTATTTGACAACAGATGAAATTTCATGAAGCTTTCAAATTGTTTACTCAGCTGACAGTGATGGCATGTACACTGTTGTCCAGCTTCTCCACAGATAAACTCTGTTCAGACTAAATCCAGTCTTTGTCCCAAATTCCTTTGGGATTTTGTCTAAAGTGCTTCATGCATTCACCACATTTTCTCTTAAACTCATCTCTTGAGCTTCACTGCTTTGAAATCCTGAGTGGCATCTCTTTTAACCTCAACAGAAGCAAAGCATTGGAGTCTCTTCAAGGTTATATATTGCATTTGTGGATGTGGAAGAAACAAACATCCAAAATATCCCCAAACTGCACTTGAAATAACAAGCAGTAGTGTTCTGCAGTGTGAAAATTATTTTTTATTATTTCATTCTGCGCAGCCTTTCCTTTTCCAATGGTTTGGGATAGGTGCAGTATAAAATCAGAAAGCCAGTGTAAAACCAGGACTTCTTGCTGTATCCCACAGCCCCTTCCCCACCTCAGAAGGAAGAATAGCAAAGAATTTGGTATTTGGCAAAGAGCGTCAAAGCAGTGTTGTGATCACTCCTGGGGTAGTGCAGTTTATAACAGCTCTGGCCTCAAAAATTTTGTCCAGAATATCCTCAGGGTGATGTTCTCAAACTCATGAACAAGCCAGGACTGCACAGCACATCTCATTACAGTGGTTTTTGTAAAGCAAATGACTTCCTTTAATGTTATATAAAATCATGTCAGTCTCCAATCTGATTTTATTTCTACCAGCGTAACTTGATTCTGGAAAAAGATCAGATTCCAACCCAGAATCCAATAGATTGCAGGTGTTCTCTTAGTTATAGCTGATAACCCAAACCTATAAGCACATAAATACAGACCTCAGCTGCCTTTGGGATGCTCAGATTTGTATGGATGTTTCAGCTTTTGACAGAAAGGGAAGCAAATAATTTATCTGGGCTTTGAGGTCACATGTAGGACACAATTTCCTTCTCCTGGAGTGGATCAGTGTACAAATCAGAAAAATGTGAACAAGAATAGAGGGGAAAGGTTCTGTGCAGTTTCTGCACTGGGATGTGTGAGTGCTCCAGTTTTAAACCTCAGGAAATTGTGTCGGGTGAGGAGGAGGGCGAGCAAGAGTGGCTTCATCTGTTTTTCAGTGGTAAACTACAGAAATTCTTTCCAGAGGTCAGGAACCAAAAAACAAGTTTTGCTCACATACTAATGCTTCAAACCAGTGAAAGGATTTACTAAGGGCAAACCTGCATATTTTAACTTAAATTTTAAATGTTAATATGGCTACAAAAGTCTCCAACATTCATAGATGCCTTAAATGACAGCCTTTTAGAATGGAATGTAATCTTTCAACTGTTTTATTACCTAAAGTTACTGAGATTTGGGGTTGTTAGGCATGGCCAAACCTTTATCTTGAAACAGGACAACCTGTTAAATATTTCAGTATGGCCTGGTGTGAGGTTTTGCTTGTAGCAGTAAATGTGCATGAGTTGGCTACAAAATTTACAACCAACCTTAGATCCTGAAACCTACACCTTGCCTAGAAGTACTTGGCTTCGAATTCTGTCTCTCATTACCTTAGTTCCTATTCATACATGAATGTATTTTTTTTGGAATGGTGATTGAAAAGTGTTTTAACTTAATCCAGTGACATGCCCAAAAAGTTGAAAGGATGCTAGTATTAATAAGTATTCCCATATAATAACAATTTGCTCATGTGAGTACATTTTAAATTTTTTTTTTTTAACATTTTTATCTTCAACTTATTTTTCATTTTTGATATCCAAAGCTCCACCCTGTGCTTACTTTTATAGTATGTCACAGAAATTAGACTTAATTCAGAATCCCTGGGGGAAGGAGATGCAAGTCCATGTACGTCAGAGTTTAGGATTTGGGTCATCATTTAGTCTGAGGGGAAATTGATTGGAAACAGCCACTGGGAGATGCTTAATTAGTCAAGAATTAAAGTGGGACATGGGGCTATGTGAAGAGGATGCTTTTTCTTATTTTTAAAGTGGGAACTATCAAGCAAGTGTCTGAAAAATCATTAAGTTGTAGCACAAGAAGGGATATCAAAGTGTCTTCTGGACCATCCCATTGCCTTGAGCACAGGTGGAGATAAGATGTGTTTAGTTTATATTTGAAGATGTTCTTTAAAAGAACAAACTTCGCACGCCATCTGGGGAATCTGTTCAGCTGCTTCCTAATAATTGCTGTGAAAATGGTGGCATTTTACATTTCCTCCTTGTGAGTCCATATTGAATAGCTCTTGCAACAATTTGTTTGTCACCCTAAATCCTAATTCTTTTAGACATTGGGGGTACCTTATTCTCTTTGTCCTTGCAATGTCATATTTGACATTCAGTTACATATTTGACAATCAGTTGTTACAACCCTCCTCATCACTGAAGTCTCTTCTCACGTCCCTTGTTCTTCCTCTATTTTCATGCTAGACTGTTTTTTATTCTGTGTTTGGTTTTGCACAGAAGTATACAGGCTTTTCTATCATTAATGATGAGAAACAGAATTTATATTTCATTTCTCCTTGTAACCTCTGTACAGACCACTCTGTATGTAGCTTTTTGTATATTTGGTAGCCATGGAAGCACGAAAACAAGAGTGTTCCAAATACTCATCCTATTTTCTGGGGTAATTGTTCTCTTCAGGTTTAACTGCAAAAAGATAATTGTCAATATGTGTTTAGCAGTGTTGTCTGCTCTTTTAGAAATGAAGAACAAGGTGTTCACACTGTTTTCAAAGCAAAACCTTGGGAAAGGCTGCATTGGGTCAACTCCATCTCTGATCCAAAGGCCAGAAGGGGAGGGAGGTGGGCATGTGGGGTGCTGGAATGTGCACAGGAACTCCAGTGTGCTCATTCATTATAAAGTGTGAGTTCCTAAATATCCATCCCATTTCCACAGACAGAGCCAGAACTTTTAAAATTCAGGAACAAAGCTGTGTGGAAGCTGTGTACACCGACAGGTCTTTCCTCCTACTCCTTTTTCCTCCCTATGGCAAAGCCACTCCTGATGTGGCCTGGCCCCTGCCACAGTTTCTCCCACTTTTTGTTTTTCCAGCACTTGTTTGGACTTGGGTCGGTCCTTTCACTTCCACATATGTTTAATAGAGTCCCAACCACCTTCCTGCCCTCTCAGTAGTTTTCTTTTCTACTTCATTGTGCTTTAAAAGAACTTTTCTTGGTTTACAATCAGTCCAAAAAGTAACCAAACCCAAGAGGGCCACCTACATCGTTTATAGGATATGTATATATGTATGTAGGGTGTACAGAATTTAACTTCTGGCACTGCATTGCATGGGTTTCATCTGAAGTGGGATTCACTGGGAGGAAATCAGGGGAAACAGGAAGCTGGGAGAGCTGTGGTTGCTCTTGACTCACTGCAACCACAGTGACACAGATTTTGTGTCATTTATTTCCTGCAGTGAAGAACTTGGCTTGACTCAAATCGTGCCAGGTCTCCAGAAGAGGAGTGTGTAGTGTGTCATTCACCTCCAGACCTTTCCTCAAAACGTGCACCTATGGGGTAAATGAGGAATTTAACTAGCACTGAGCCTGCTCTGCTTACACAGAAGCATCTTCTGGGTCACTCGAGGTTTACATTATATTCTTCTGATGCTGAGTTTTCCTGACTTGAGAGCCTTCTGCACAATAAAAAAAGTTCAGATGAGCCTCCACCAACCATGTATCTGTGGCCCAGTGATCATAGGAAGTTGTGTCTGGAGCTCACTTCCTTTCCCTCTGGGCCAGTTTCTCCTGAAATCTCCACACAGTTCCCCTTGGCAGCCTTCTGCTGCACAGGATTTGAGCCTGACTGCCAAATTTACTCCACTTTTGGAGCCTTTCACCTGCAGTTACTCTTGGGAAACTCCAGTTAAACAATTGGCATTTAATTTTCTTGGCAATCAGTGCTCTATAATCCTAGATGGTCTTCACTAATTTCTGGAAGGTTAACTGAAGTGTGCTCTTCTTTCTTCCCCAGCATGTAATTTGTTTACTGGATGAAGGATAAATGCCACAAAAGCTGTCATGTGTCACTTCCTTCTGTTAGATTTGGATTCACTTTGGCCTCTAATGTGCCCAGTCAAAAGCCATGAAGGTGCAATACAACATTTTATTTTCTCTGTGGTTATCTCAAGTCCAGGATTTCTATCTATGCAGACAGTGTTTTCCTCCCTTCCAATCTACTCCCTCCAAACCAATTAGTGGGCTAGGCCATAATTATATGTGCTTCCTTTTCCAGTAAAGAGGAAGGAAGCCTCCAAATCAGATGGACGTCACTTGGGCTGCAACTTCTGCTGAATGAATGTGTATTCAGAGCAGGAAAATGTCTCCTGTTGCCAAAACATGCATAGGAGCTGATCTTCCTCTCTTTAATGGGCAATCTAAAGGTCAAGAGCCTGGATGGAGACAAACGGTGACTTTGTGCCTGATGATTGCTTTGTTCATTGGAAATGTAATCCAGGAAGTCACTTAAAGGTGCCTGCAAGCTGATTATTGCCTTTTCCTTGCCCTCCTCTCAACAAAAATCAATGACCTGCAGATATATCCACCTGGAAAAGAAAAGTTATAACAGCAAAGTTCTCAGTAAAAGTTTTCCTACCCCATTCAGCAGATAAATTATTTTTCTTTCCGTACAGCATTATATATAAATCTTTAAAGGTTTACAGTAGATGTCAGAAAAAAAAATTTAAAAGCTATTATATTTGGATAATACTCATGAAATCTGAGAGAAATAGCAGATGAATGATCATGCTTGTTGGAATATTTTAAAAACTAACTTCCTGAATGGTGGCTATAGTCAGGTGGGAATTGGTTTCTCCAGGCAGAACTGACAGAAGGAGAGGACACAGTCTTAGGCTGCACCAATGGAAATTTAGGTTGTGTATTAGGAAAAGGTTTTTTGCTTAGAGTGCTAAAGCACTGGAATGGTCTGCCTTGGAGGTGTTGGAGTTGCCATCCCTGGATGTGTTTCAAGAACACTGGATGTGGCACTTGGTGCCAGGGTTCAGTTGAGGTGTTAGGGCTGGGTTGGACTCGATGCCCTTGGAGGTCTCTTCCAACCTGGTGATTCTGTGATTTGTGCTTGGGATGATGACAGAGCACACGAATGAGATGTGCATGGAACTCATCTGCATCCCTGGGCTTTCCATCCAGCCTTAAAGCCAGGCTTTCAAATTGTTTGTGATAATGTGGTAATTCCACAGTATTGCTTCTTCTGCATGGCCAGCTTGGGTAAAGCTGTCATGTGCACACCACTGCTCATTCTCCCTCGTCCCCCAAATCAGTTCTGTATTTCTAGCTCCAAGTCAACACAGATGATATTTTATGTTGAAAATACCAACTCCACTCTTAACAGAAAGGCTAAGAAACTTACTCATTTGGCATGTTTGATTATCTCATAATAGGTTTTATTGATTTTCAGATGTGTTGGTAAGGTGTATTTATCAAGTTTCTTCAGTTTGTTTTTGAGGTGATTAAAAAAATTAGGTCATACAGATTTGAGACCTCCCACCTTCACTGTGAGATTACAGAGTTCATCAGTTAAATCTGATACATAGCCTAAGTGATAAACAAGTGATAAAGCCTGGCTCAGTGGGACACATATGCTGTACTCCAAAAAGTAGAGTTTCTTCTGCAGGGAAGGGAGCAAAAAGAGATCAAGTTCTGTAGTTGTGAACTCAAGGTTGTGGTGTCCTTTATGCACTTGGGTCCAGTTCTGCTGCTGCATGATGTGATGGGCAATAGGGATTCAGAACAAGGAGAAGCAAGTCCTAAACAATATCTTTATCCCTAGAAACCCAGGAGGATGGAATGCTGTAAGCTCTTGCTCTCTGTAGAACAAATGCCAGCACGCTCAAAGTTTCCCTGTAGTGGAGCTCTCAGGGTTCATATTTTGGCTGATCATGAAAGGCCAGCAGTTCTCAGAAAGAAAAGCGAGTTAATAAATCCACAGCCCACATTTATCTTCCTGAGCATTTCACAGCCTCTCAAATTGCTTGTCTCCCTCTCTCATGGATTAAACACTGGGAACCAGCATGGGCCAAAGGACTGGGGCTGGCACAGTGCCCTGGCCTCTCCTCTGAAAGGCAGCTCTGTCTGGAGGGCAGAGGGCAATGTAGCACAACCAGAAGAGTGGTTTTAACAACTGGGCAATGTTTTCCTGCTCTTTCTCTCTCTGCAGTCAGCACTCACCATCTGGGGGGGTGTGTGAAATACAGATTGCAATTATAGCTGGGTGCTGTTTCCCACGATTTGGGGCTGCAGGATCATCCATGTTTTGCCTGCTCGTTTGGCACTGCTGAGCCATTAATTAAAGGTGAGCTTTTAGTGCTGCTGTGCTTCCAGGGAATGCTGGCATTTGGTGCTTTTAGCACCTGTGCACTGCCAACAAGGCAGGGCCTGCTGGTGTTCACACAGGGGGATTTATGGGGCTGGGTACAGCTTTCTCAGAGCCTCCTGGGACTCTGACTGGTGGCTGTGTGAACTCCAGGGTACTGGGACCTGGTCTGCACTTGGACACTGCAGCTGGAGGTCCCAAAGTCATTTCTCTCCTCTCCTTGCCATCCTTACAGTGCTGGTGATGCTGTGGAGTATCCCTGTTTTTATATATTTGAAGGTACTTGTCAAAAACTTAGTCTTGCATCTTTAACTGGCACGTCCAGAATTGGCACATCCTTTGTGCCAAAATAATTTTTAAAAATTATGATTTTATTTTAATTAGTATTACTACTCATTCAGTGATAGTAAGAACTGGTAATTCTAATTTCAATACCTTGCTTTTGTGGCTTTATTTTCTAAGGAATTAGAAGATGGTTTGTGTTTTATTATACAAATGGCTATTAATTTTACTTTTACTTGCAAAGTGTTTTTATAGCTTATATTTTATATATGATTTCACTACAATCCTCCACTAAGGGAATAATGCTTGAGAGGGATGGCTATGTAACTGGACTGTACAATTACCAACTCCTCAGAACAGCTGTGAGTGAAATCCACCTGCTTCTGGGGCTTTCATGAGGATTTTTGTTTTCTTAGCTTTTCCTGTGAAGTTTCTATGACTCACTCCTTCTGAGCAAGTAACCTGGTTTAGAAATAGAAATCCGATCTGTCTCTTCCTAGCAAAATTACAGAACTCAGAAGAGGAAACCGACTCAAGACTTGTGAATTTCTCTAAATAAATATTCAGTTAGATGTGACTGGAGACACTTGGACTCACCTAACACAACTGAGGCATTCGAAATTATTCGAAAATAATTATTGTATTTAGTTACTCTGCAGTTTCCCAGCTGAGATAAAGTAGTTTTTTTACAGCCCAGCATTAATATTCCAGAGCATTTTCACCCATGGGCTGAAGGGTCAGTGGAACAGGGCATTCTCAGTCACCATCAGTCTGGGCCTAAATGGATGATTTGTTGTTCCTGTATTCTCATTAGAAGGCAGAGGACTGCCAGGAGCTGTTGGGACCTGCCTCGAGGTAAATCCTGTCCCTAGGAAGCACTGCCTGCCTTTCCTGCTCAGTCTGGGGACAGAGCCTGTCCCTTGGCACAGGGTTTTTAAGAGTCCCTGCTGCACAAGCAGCAGAGTAGGTTTAAGGGTGCCACTCAAAGGTAAAATACACGGAGAGCTCAACTTGGTTAAAACAACCCAAGTTTACACCAACAAAATGTTCTTATCTAAAGAGTGGCTGCATCCAGTGGGGATGGTCCTTGTCACCTTCTCAGATCTGCAGCCCTGTTCCAGTTCCCAGGCAGGTCAGGGACACTCCTGAATTTCCTGGCCAATGTTAGAGGTGGGAAATGGAGATGGATGTGTTAGATTTAGGAATGTAGGGCTGCTTTAGGATGTTGGTGCAAAGAGGAAAACCCCATTCTTCACATTTCAGTGTAGTCTGGTGAGGATACACTGGAAAAACATCCAGCAAGGCTTTCTGGAAGTCAGAGCTGTGTCTCAGTGGACTGAGATGGCTGGAGATGTGGACAGGAGAGGGTTTGTGTGCTCCAGTTGCAGTGTGACTGTCAGAGAACAGCTTCCCATCCATGGGACAGCTGTCTGCTGTGGGGATCAGCACAGTTGGGCCTGGAGAAATCTCCTCCCCAGCTTGAATAAACTTGAAGGGAAACAGATCAGCTGCTTTCCTGAGATAAGGTCACTGTTCTGGAATTTGTGAGAATGAAGATGTTTGAATCCTCTGCGTGCCAGTGCTTCCATTCTAAAGATGAATTCCTAAATCTCCTACCTTCAGAGTTTTTCCTTTAGTGTTTGGGGCATTTTAGATGACAAATATAAGAAGTGTATTTTATATCTAGACGTCTAGATGTAATTTTTTCTTTATAAAGCATATCTAGGAATTATGTCTAAGTTCAAAAAAATTTGAAAGACTTTTTCTAATCATGTTGATTTAGTTTTGGGCAGTCCTGTGAGGAGCAGAGAGTTGGACTCAGTCATCATTATTGGTGCCTTCCAACTTGAGGCATTCTATAATTCCAATTGAGGAGCATCAATCCCCTTCTCCCAGTATATTGAAATAGTGTGAGTGTTTTCTAAATACTAGAGAGTGCTAAAAAAAATACATTTATAGATAATGAATATGATTGAGTGTCTAGTGAATTGTTTGTCACCCTCAATATCCCCTGAATGGTTAGCAATTCTATTCCTTCCTAATAGGATGGATTTTCTTCACTTTGGGGATGGAAGAGAGATGAATTGCTGAGTTGTTTTGAGTTTTGTTTGTTTTGGTATTGTGTTGATTGGTTAGTTAGTGTGTTTTTTTGTGTTTTGGTTCTTTTGGGGTTTTTTAAGCATTAATGGGCTTTCTTCCAGTGGAGGGCTCTGCAAAAGAGGTCCCAGTCCCTTGGGAAGGGGGTAGAGCAGCTGAGCTGCTGTCCCTGGTACAGGTGTGCAGGTGCTGGAAGGAGTTTTCAGCTGGCAGTCTGAGAGCAAACACAGCCACTCCCAGGGAGAATAAAGAACATTTGGTGTGGGGCTTTTTATTGTTTTGTTTTTGGTTTGTTATGGCTTTTTTGGTTGGTGGGTTTCTTTTTTGTTTGGGTTTTTTTGGTTGGTTTTTTTTGTTTTTTTTTTTTTTTTTTTTTTTTTTTTTGGGTTTTTTTGGTTTGTTTTTTTTTTTTTTTTTTTTTTTTTTGTTATTTTCTTGTGGCCACAAGTGATGGTACAGAGAAGTCTCGACTGTAAAGAGAATTTCAGTGAGGGATTTCAGTTTTACTCCTATTTCTCCCTCTGTGTTTTAGAGCACTTAGGTGCTTCTTTAAACACCTATTAAATATTGAAAAAGTGAAGGCAGGGGGCAACTCTGAGATAAAGTGTGACTGGTACTTACTTACATTTCCTTGAAATGAAATCACATCAATTAAAGAAAACATCAGCACAGCCAACATTAACATCCTGAATAAGCTCAGCTCATCTGGGTTTCTGACTAAACATAAAGCCCAAGCTCCCTCAGATTTGGGAAGAATCTTTATCTCCTTCACTGTTCCCCTTATCTCTCCAGTTCCAGTGCAGAGGCACTAATATTTCAGCATCTCAGAAGTCAATCAATAATCTCACTTTCAGTTTCAGACCCCAGATGAAATCTTATCACTGGCTAATTATTTCCATGTTACTTTCACCTTGGAAAGCAGAAGATTGAAGCCAAATTTTTGTGTGGCTATTTTTTTTTTTTCCATTAGTCATTGTGCAGAAATTTCATCAATTCTCTTTTGATCCTCTGTGGATAACTTTTCTCTTCCCCATGTAAAACAGTGCAGAAGAAAATCACTTTGAATAAAATATTTAAGTGTACCTGGAGAGTTGTTGAAATCATAAGTGCTTAGGTAGGCAAATTCAGGCAAACATTTTCAGATTTTAAATTAACTTTTTAGTGGCATTTTGGGGGTTTTAATGATGTTATCAATGAAGTTATCAAGAATATTCCCAGGATGGGGAAAAGGTGAAAGAGGGCCTGGGGTTTTGAGGAGGAAGGAATGGAATCAGAGTCAAAATTTCTACCCTTGACAATAATTAAAAAATTCTGGAGCAAGACATCCTTTGGAGAAGTTGCAGATGAATTAAATACATTACCAATTAAGAAAAATGCATCTTCCTGTTCTGCATACTGGTTTCTTCTGGTTTTGTTATTTCTTTTTTTTTTTAATATTGCAATCCTTTAGATATGTCAGTAAAAAAATGGTTTACTCTTACATTAATGTATATATTTATAACTTAATATTATTTTCAGCTTAAGCATAATTTAATGGATGAGACAAGAAGTAAACTGGTCCAAACAGGTTCTACCATATTTGCATGACCTTTATCTAAGAAATAAACATTCTTCCCTCAGTTTTGTTGCTTGTGGAATAACTATTAAGTTTTTTAAGTTTCTGTGGAGGGCAGAGTGAACTGTAGTAAAAAGAATCTTTTCTGTGTTAATGAGGAAGGGCTCCAGCTGCCAGTAATTATCATTACACCTAAAAGAGATTTTTAGTTAGATTTTAGAAAATTAATTTTTTAATATATTCTATAATAGCTTTCTTCCTAGGATAGAACCAGGGTTTTGTAATTGTAAGGAACAAATTTTCAACACCAGGTTGAAAAAATATTTCCTACTCGGACTCCAAAGTATTCCAGATAATTTGTGAATTTGAAAAAGCTTGTTTAGAGCTTCAAAACCACCACAATACAAATGACAGAAATATGTCTTAGAATATTAAAAGTACTTTCTATTTCTCTTCATGATCATGAATACTCATCTAAACTTACATATTAAGCAAACACAGCTTGGTAAGGAAGTCTCTCATTTGGCACAGTGGGTAATATTTGCATGTTTGTACCTTTCTTCATTAAACTAGAGAGATTTCCTGGCATTTCCACAGCACCATCTTTCTGCTTCTCATGGACAAGTGTGGAAATACACCCAACTGAAACATTAAACCTCTCCTGGTGCTTTTGCATCTTGCTAAGTTTATTACTTATTTTCCTAAGAGTTTTTTTTTTTTTGGTATTTTTTTATCCTTAATTTAATTTGTAGATGGCAGTATTAGATATTTTCTCCTAATACCCTTCTAATCTCAACTGCTTGATTGTTCAGACATGCCCAATGGAGAGAGCTCAGGATCATCTGTATTCTGTTAAGTATGGAAGGAATTATTGCTGTATTTTTTCAAATAATTCATATATAATTCCCTTTCAAAAGTACTGAATTAATCCAATGTTTTGGGGGAGAATAAGGTGAATAAAAGGTCTGTGAGACAAGATACCTACAAGAATCTGAGTGGTATTAAAACATAATCCCACACACATTGTGACAGAATTCCGTGGTGATGAGACTTTACTCAAGGGAGATAAAATCTCCTGGCTTTTTGTCAGCACATCCTTCCCCCACTCTGTGATGCACAGCAGAGGGAATCTGCTCTCATGGGCCTGGGAAGCTGAACAGGAAGCAAAACTGTTGTGTATCCCATATTAACAAAGCTTTTCAGTGAAGATCAGCTTGAAATATTTGGCAGACTGAGAGTCATTACCAAAGCAAGAGAAGGTTAATCATAAGTGAGTTTTTATACTGGTAAATATGAAATTTAGCGTGGGATCCTGATTTGAAAATAACCAGGAGTAAAATTGAATTTGCAACACTGAGTGTAGATTTTGGGATTGTAACCTATCTCTCTTATGTTCAAACAAAACAACATCTGTTTAGCAGAAATGTCTAAGTGCTTACTGACTGATTAATTTGGGAATAATAAAACCTGTTAACAAATACAAGAGATGCCAACAAGACAAGTAGGAGAAAAATTTTATGGTAACAAAGACCAGTGTATTTAATTTTCCCAAAGCTTTAAAGGAATGTATTTATATTTTTCTGTCTCTTCTTGCTTGCTGCCACCTGGTCACCTTTTTCCAGAAGCAGCTATTTTGTAATCTGCTGGAAAATGGAGGGTGAATGTTTTGTTAACATTGAAACAACTTAACATTCCAACCAGATCCTGTGTATAGAAGTACCTTGGCAGAGTAATTATATGTACAATCTTCATTTATCTTTCATATCAAGTAGAAAATGATATAGGGAGATTTTATAAGGGGAGGGGGAGAAGCTTCTTTTCCCTTGTTGGATGATGGAATACTGTAGAACAAGTTTTAGAATCAGCCTGGAAATTAATTCATGGCTTTTAACTGATTTGTCTCTCTACAGACTATTTACCTAGAGAGAGTAGATAGCAAGATAAACATTGGTGGTGCAGTTAAGTCACTTGGGATTCTCACAGCTCACATTCCCAAATAAAAGCTGCAGTGCTTCAGTCTGAAAGAGAAGAAACAGGCTTGGAATGCTCTGTGCCAAAGTAATCTTGTCACTTCCTCTTTGAACTCCCAGCCTCATTTTTATATAGGAAAAATCTGCAATTCCCTGGCTGAAAACTGACAAGCTTATTGCCAGCACCTATCCAAGTCTTGAAGTTTTTGTTGGGTTTGATACTCCAAAGAATCCCTTGCTCTGAACTGGAAAGACATTGAGGGGATGAGATACCAAGAAATATCTCTTTAGCTGTGTAGAGCTGCTGATGTCAGATATGATGGCAGTGATATCCTGCTGCTCTGCCTGTTTTTGGTGTGACTGAGTGCAGTAATGAAGTGACATCAGGCTGGTGCCAAGTCTTGAAGCACACACTCTGGCAGAATTTTATCTCCTCTTGTGGTTTGCATGACGCTTTGCAATGATGCAAAGATTCATTGGCAGCACAACGGTGTGCAGCTTTTTTATTTACATTATCTTGCTCTGTCACATGCTCCTTTATTGGTTGTAATGGATCAGTGGCTGTTCCTTTGCCTTTATTGGCTTTTTACACTAATTGAATTGGTCAGCCTGGAAAAGAGAAGCTCCAGGGTAACCTAATTGAGGCCTTCCAGTACCTGAATGAATTATATGATGCCACCTTAACAGAAAATTTACTCTTAAAGAGTGGCACAGTCTGTTTTTTTAATACTTCTCAATTCAGACAAAACCAAAATCCTTTCCATTTCATCAAGAGTCAGTAGAATCTTTACAACACTTTACATGCAGAAAAGCTTAAAATACATAATTTCTAATATGGAAGTGAACTTGTGCTCTTTCAGAATTAGTAATGCTCAAAAACTACCAGCCATGCATTGCCTCCTTTTCCATCTGAACTAAAGGCAACAGCATGTTGTGGGATAAGCCCTGGGGGTTCTCAGGTGTAGAATGAGTAAATCTCCAAGTGGTAAAACCTAATTTTACCTCCCATCACCTCATCCACAAAGAGGAAAAAAAAAACAAGATGCAGCGTGGAAAAAATTTACTGCAAGATAAAAACCTGTAGATTGCAGAGCTGGGAGAAATCATGCCAGTAAAATAAGTCTGTAATCCCTCCTCTAACAACCACAAGAATGTTAGAGGTAAGAAACTTAAAGTTTATTCTTTAACGTGGGGTTTGGGGGACATTTCTGTGCACACACACTTCTGCAGACATTATGTAGAAGAGTGTCAGGGATTTGCCCAGGTGGGAATAATTATTTCTTGGAGATAAAGTGCTGATAAGAAAGTTAGAAGTAGAGTCATTCACTCTGAGATCAGTTTGTTATTCTGTCAGCAGACCCCAGGTACAAATCCTGGGAGTTTATTTATGGAACTGTTGGGAAAATGCTGAGTCAAAGTCATCAGAAAAAGTTGTTTTTTTTCTTAGCTCCTCCTGGCAGAAACTAGGCAGGTTTCCATGGAAACCTGCCTTCCTCAGCCACAATTTCCCTGTCTGAAACCCAAATTCCAGCCATGGGATGAGCACAAACTGCTTGGCAGCTGTGGCTGTGAGGGTTCAGAGAGCTGCTGGAACATCATCTCGAGGTTATTTTGAATAGCTGAGCAAAAATATTGCATCACTTGCTGTAAACAACATTTGAGGAGTCTTGTCCTCAGAAATGTTGGAGTCTTCTCCCAGCAGGCAACAATTTTTCCCACTCTCAGGTTTTCACTCAGAAAAGCAAGTTTGTGCCTTGGCTCTTTTAAATACAAAGGTTCCATGGCTTATACTTCAGCTGTGGACCTAGACAACATTCCCATTGCTTTTACAAAAAGCCACAGGCTGGTAGAAGGAGGTCCTGATCCTTGTCTGAGATGAACTTTAACTCATTGGTGGGAATGGTTTCAAAGGTGTCAGGAGAGGCTCTGGCTTGTGGTCAGCAAGGTGTGAAAGCACTTATTGCTTCATAAACCTGTTCTTTTCTGGTTTGGTTTTTTTTTTTAAGTACAAGTATTGGTGTGCTGCAAAAGAAAAATTAGCCTTTCAAATTACTTAAAATATGAAAAGTTGGAAGACTTTTTTCTGAAAATTTGAGATTTTTGGTTTTTAAAGGTACAAGGCAGCATTTGATGTTTTTAGTTTAGATTTGTTTTTATATTAAAAAATTAATTCAAAGTTTCTCTTCTAAACACAGTAGGTAGTCAAGTGACTGATCAATGTGTTGGGAGATGTAGACAATATTACTTTAACACCTCCCTTAAAATTAAAGCACTGAAATAAAAAAGACAATCACACTAGCTAAAATCACTCATCCTGGGTTCAAATTTATGAATTTTATGTAAGAATTCTTTATGAGGAATGTTTTCATCCTGTCCTTCCAGATGCAGTTTTTTCTTTTCTTCTCATTGCTGAGGGCTGTTGTCACCATTTTAGTCATCCTCCTGTTTTGTAAGCTGGGTGTTTACAATGTGGTGAGAAGATTCAAACCTTTGCCTGTGAGGCAGAAGGCAAATGGAAAAAATCATCCCTGCAGCTGTGCAGGAAGCAAAATTAGGTCTGAACTTACATATTTTCAACCCTGAGTAACAGCAAAGTGTTGCACATCATTGTGGTGTGCTCAGCATCGTCTGGGAGAGGCAGCAATTGTGCAGGAGCAGTGAGGACTTGTTTAACAACCAACCAAGGCCAATTATGTCCCTTTTTTCAGCACAGAAGCACATGTGTGTTGTGCCCCACACATGATCTGTCTTATCCTGTGGGCTCATGTAAAGCTCTAAGCACTGCCACAAATTACTTCCACATAAATTCATTTTTCTAAGTGATCCTTGTTTATTGCTTCCAGCCTTCTCTTTCCTCTCTTTTCTGAGTTGCAACAGGGACATCCTGGCACTGGAAAATTAGGATTTCTCAATTTCCTGAGTACCTTCTCCAGCAGGTCTAATCCAGGGCTGCCATGCCAATATCCCACCCCAATATTTACCTTTACACCCAGCACTAAATAACCAACATTTGATGGGTGTTTCTCTCAAGTGTGCTGGAGTACTGAGGACTGTCAACTTTATGTTCAGACTGTGGGCATTGCTATTTCTCCCTTACATAGTTGTAATATTTTCTCTATTTTTATTCTGAGATTAGAATATGATCACATAATTGTGATCATGCTCCTATTTTCAATTCTGGTCATACTATTTCTTTCATGGTCCCAGCCTGTCAGTGCATTTAAACACATCTTTGTCCTTAGGTCATATTTCTTCAGCCATTTTACCTGAAGGGGCTCTCAGCTTTCTGGTCACTCTCATGAAAATCTCACTGTTTGCTTTACTCTTTTTTAAATTTGCCTTTGAGGAGAAACTGTGCATTAGCCTTCACTATTATTGCTTATTTTTTAGTAATAGAAATATCCTTTTATTAGGTGGTGGCCCATGTCTTGTCTTATTCAAATTTTCACCTTTATATTTCCTCGCTGTCCTAAACCCTCTCCTGTTCTGGTTGTTTTGTCTCCTTATTGTGTGCTGAGTCATGAGAGTGAATTTCTCAGGGCCAGGTGTTGTTTTCTGTTTCTTTAACCATATCTAATTCAAAGTACATCTTTTCCCAAACTTTTTGACATCTAATATGGTTGGACACGTTATGAAGAGTCCAAAGTATTGTGTGTTATCTCAGCTTTTAGTTTGTTCCTTTGGGAGAGCTTATGTGCATGGGAAGATAAAATAGGAAGACTCTTCTGGGATTTATGTGTTTGGAATAGGTTGGACATTCAAAATGCTGGTTAGGAAAAGGGATTGCCTTTGACAGATGAGGTGCCCTCAGGGAAACACGATATGGGATAATAGGTATTAGCTGGCAGAAAATCTTAGGTGCATTTCTATATCCTATTCAACTGTGCATGTGGAGTGGGCTGTATTTTTTAATGTTCTTGCCTGTTTGAAACCCTCTGAGGTAATACCAGGAAGCCAAATCTATCCAGCAGATTATTCCCTGGATACCTGACGTGCTCACACACTCTGCTTTAGCCTGGGTTGGTAAAAATTCGGGCATTTTTAGAGTTGTGTGAACCCCGTACCTGCAGCTCCTGTTCCCTTTCTGGGAGTTGCTGGCAGGGACAGGTCAGAAATGTTCAGGCTCCTTCCTCCTCAGTGTGGGGCAGATTTTTGATCTCCTGGTAATTTCTGCCACTTACCCTGAGGTTCAGGGTTGTTTTTATCCTTATACAGGTGTGAAATATTGCAAGAAGCAAATACTGAAAGGCAGTGTATCAGGTACTGACACAATATTAGATGCTGAATGATGTGAGGCTATCTGCACCAGAGAGAAAATAATTCTTTCACAAAAACCCTGTCAAAATCTATTGTCACAGGATTCATAATAATGTAACTTTCAGCAATTAAAAATCAACCTGTGATGTCAATGCTTCTTTTTCTTCTGGTAGATTTTGTTGCCCTGATCTTAAATGAAATCAGGCAGTCCAATAGCTGGTGTTGCATCTCTTGGTTTTGTTTAGAAGAAGAAAATTGGTGGGTTTATAAGTATTTGACAGGCAGTTTGTCAGAGCTGCAGTTTTGCCTTCAATTTCCCTCTCTCTGGAATAGCATCAGGGATGAATAATTCTTCCTATGTCAAGTTTATTCTTTGAGACCCTCTTCACAATCCTGAAAAAAATAACACCCCTTCCCTCTTCTCCTTGTTGTGAAAGCAGAAGTTTCCATGTCTGGCTTTGTCTTGACACATCCTTTGGAATAATAAGTGCAAGTCACAGGTTTTGAGCACTGCTTTGGTCACAGCAGAAGGGGCTGCAGATGTCTGGGAAAATGAAAGTGAGCAGCAGTAGGATGTGCTGAAAGCCTAAGGGTGGGTTTCACTTATTTTTTGCATGTTTGCTCTCAAAAATTCTGTTGGTTGATCAAACCAGTTGAGTGAGTGATCAAAACATTCATCTTCCACAACTTCACTGGGTCTTAAGAAGGGAGAAATGGTGGAAATGTGAGGAGAATGGAAAAGGGGCAGATAATTTGCAATTTTTAGATGGGGGTTGAGGAGCAGTAAACTCCCATGTGGGAGAGCTTTACATAACACAACTAAAAACCATTTTTCCAAGTAGTAGAATATGGTCAGCATAAATCAGTAGCTGTTTTTGCTAAACAAGGACTGTGGTTTACAACAGCAGCAAAACTGTTATGCTTGAATAAGATCACACTTGGTTGGTATTTTTTGTGGAGCCTCTGTGACTGTTTTATTGCCTAATTATTGTTTTCCCCTTGGCTGCTTGGATTCTGTTCTACCACAGTATACATATAACAGCATTTTTGGTAGCTGTGTATCCAAAACAATCCCAAGGAAATTAGAAGAAGTAAGGAGGAATCCTCACAGGCTTGGGCTCAGTTCTGAGTCACTGCAAGAAGGACTGGAGGGGCTGGAGAGTGTCCAGAGCAGGGAATGGAGCTGGGGAAGGGGCTGGAGAATCCCTGAGGGAGCTGGGCAGGGGCTCAGCCTGGAGCAAAGGAGGCTCAGTGGTTCTGAGATTCTGTGGTTTCATGTGGGAGTGTTTAGGATGCTAATTTTCATCCCAGTGTTCGCTGCTATTTGCTCAGTTCCTGATAACAACTTGCCATCAGCTTTCTGAGGCATTATCACACTTTCAGCTTTTAAAATCCAAGGTCTTTCATCCAGCAAAGTATTTACTCTTGACTTTTCATAATCATAGTTTGGGCTGGGTGAATTCATGCTTAAAAAACTATGTGCATTGAATTTTTCATAGAAGATTTCTTGCTCCCTTGAATCAAGTGTATTTTGCAGGAAAATATTGGTGAACTGTTCAAACCAAAGGCTAAGATGTAAGGAACTAAATGCAGACTGCAAAATGCATTTCTAGAATTTACTTATGTTTCTGCCAGTATATTAATCATGATTTGAAAAATGAAGAATTTGCTTTTCGATGATATAAATTCTGTATTTGGGTCATATTCTTGTTCTCATTGCAAGTGTGCTATAGCTCAAATATTGTAGAGATATTTACCCTGGAATTGAGGACAAATATTTATCCACTTTAAAAAAAAAAAAAGTTTCTAAGAAACTCTTCAAGGATTTTTTTGCATTCTCAGAGGTGAAATTCAGAGAAAAAATATTCACATCATCCCATCCTGAAAAGGTATGAAATAGTTTCTTTGATAGAAATTGGGGGAAAAAACCCCTTTTAAAGTGGTTTCCATACCCTCCTTACCCTGTAGGTATTATAGAAATAGAAGAAAGAGAAGGGGGAATGGTTGCATCAATATTGTTTTCATTCCCCTCTGTACACCCTCCACCATGCGTTAAAACTATTGCAGCTAGAAGAAATAATTTTTAGAAGAAAAATCCTGTTCAAGTGAAGGAAAAGCTGAGGTTTGCTTCCTAGAAATAGAAAGATAACAATATGAAACTTTCCTAGAGCACATGTCTACTGCACAGCTCAAATCACCAGTACTGTCACTCTCAAAATAGCATTATTATATTGTAAAAATATTAGCTTTACACAGATGAATATTGCACTGGCATTCCCTGCAGTTTGTTTGTGACAGCTCCATGGTCTGCAGACAAAACATCAAACCATTTTAACAGCAAGTCCTGTGGAGTTTCATGTGACCCAATTTATTTTCCATCTTTGCAAGGAGTGTGAGATGCTGGTGATAAATCCCAAATGGAAATAGGTGGAGTCCCCCTTGTCCACCTGAAAATGTACAATATACCCTCCTATTTTTTTATGGTGGGTGGCTCATGTGGCTGTTTTATGGAATAAGTTCTGTATGCAGTTTTCATGCAGTGTGCCTGAGTCCCTCCAAATTAAGGGGATTAATGTGCAAAGTTTAATTGAAACCATGAAGAAGTAATTGGAAGGTTTCACAATTTACTGACCTCACTGAGGGGCAAAAGTTAGGCTTTTTCTCTGTGCTGTACATAACATGCCTGACTATTTCCCACAGAAATCAGAGATTTGTGGGCAGATATCCAGGGTGGAGTTTATCCATGTGCCTGGAAAATGGTGCTTTTGGTAGAGGGCATGATTTAAAGTCCTTTTTTTCACTTGTCCTGTGTTGAAAAGCCTGATATTGAGAAGCAAGGGGGGGGGTTGCTTTGTATGATTCAGAAGGGTGTGAGGAACAATAACAACAAGCACTCCTTGGGATGGGAAAACTCCTCTCTTCCCTAGTGAGCAAGGAAGTCTCTCCACACCCAGCATTTTCCAGAGACCATTCACCACTGAGGGGAGCAAAAGAGAGCAGAGGAAACTGAATCCAGGCTAGTGTGGGGATAAGATAAAGTGGGATAAAGCACATGAGGTCATGTTTCTAAAGGTGTGTTCCTAAATTGTTGGGAACTTCTTAAATGTATTTTCACTGGTGATATTTTGTCAAGGAACAGAGTTAAATGAGGGAGAATTCAAAATGAAATTTCCCTTGATGAGTCTTGGGTATAAAATGTCTGGTTTATGTATATTTTTTGTGTAATGACTGAAAATGAGGAAGCAGAAAAAATGTGTAGATAAAAGGAGAGGGGGGGATCTGTGCTGGAGTATATTACAGTAATTTTTGTGTTTTAGGAGGTTTTTCTGGTCTCATATCTAACCTAAAACCAGAAAAACCCCAACTCCTCAAGCCCCAAACATACATTACACCAGTGAGATCCACCAGACCCACAATACCAAATTGTCACTGTAGGCTTCTGAGCAACACCACTGATATTTTGGTGGCTTAGCTTATAAGAGTATTTGTTCCCAAGCTGCTGAAACTAATTTTGAACTAATTAGCTCAGCTGCTTTTCAAGTGGTTGATGAATCAGATTCCCTACACAAAAACAACACCTGACTGACTCAAAGTTCTTGGCATTCCCAATATTTTATTGTCTCCCTTCACTGAGGAGGCAAAACAAAGCCAGGCTGGTTGCAAAGCCCAAATTCTCCTGGCAGCTGAAGTCCAGCTCTGCCTGAGAGACACACCAGGTGGTTCTGTCTGCCAGATATGGACCCAATCCAATGGAAAACAATCTAAAAGAGAGCTTCTAGACCTGGCAACAAGGAAGATATTGTGGGAAAAGCATCAGGAATACCAGCTAGATTAACCAAGCAACTCTTCAACAGAAAGTGGTGGATTTGACTTAAAAAATCACTCCTGAGGCAATAACTGCACATTGGTATAAATGCACCAAGAGCCTCCCAGCAGGGCTTGTGGGATTGTTAATTGTGGACATCTGTTTGGAGTGTCTGCCACTGCCTGGTGATCACACATGGAATAGAGAGAAAAGAAAATATTTTCCTGTAGACAGGAGCCTTGTGAAATCTCTCTGGATGGTCTCTCACAGCTTACTAATGCTCAGATTTGGGTTTGTTTCAGTTGGCACAGTGAAAATGTAAAACATTTTTAAGCTTTTGTTTTTAGGAATCAGTTCAAAAGGGTGAAAAGCATGAATCTGAGTGAAATATGATTTGAAAGAAATGCCATGTTTGATTTATACTCCTTTTACAAGCCAAAATAAAGCACCTCAGATATCAACATTTAAAGGTCTTAATACAAGCGTGGTCAAAATAAACAAACCAGAAGTTTAGCTAATAAAGAAACATGGTGCACTTAGTCCAATAATCATTTGTGATTCCTGTAAAACCTATGTGGATCAACCAACTATAATCCCATTTATTTACCTGTAATTCACCTTACAGAGTTTCCAGGCTGAGCTTTAGAGGCCTGGTTGTACAAAATTCCATTCAAATCATCTATTAAAAGCTCTCTTCCAATGGCATTGTTTTAAAGGAAGAGGTACCTGCAAGTGTCTGATCATTCAGAGAATATTTGCCCTGAAAAATTTCATGGTTTTGAGCAACATGAAAGCAGGAAATCTTAAGGTAAACTAACTCAAACATAATTTTTCTTCTGAGCACCTGTGTACTTCTGTGACCACGTTAAAATGAAACCAACAACAGCCTCCACCCCAAAACAAACAAAGAACACCCTTAACTCCCCCAAAAAGCCAGAAACTTTTTTTTTTTTTTAATTAACAGAAATGAAACTGTAATGCAGACTGGGTGTGGTTTTTAAAAATAGAATCCTTAATTGCACCAAAGGGTTTTGTTCTTGTTAAATGTAACCTGGTGTGAAATGGAGGAGTGATGTAATAATTAGTTTTCAGCAGACAGAGTCAAAACAAAGCAAAACAAAAAGGTAAAAAAATACTGATATTCTAAGGAATTGAAGTTCATAGCTCTGAAAAGGTTTATTGGTGATCATACAGCTGATATCAGTTTTGCAGCTAAAAAAACAAGGAAACAATTACTTGCTTCATAAAATCATAAAAACAGAATGCCACATGATAATCAAGATATTCATTGAGCAGCTTTTCCCCCCTCTTTTCCCCTCAAGAAAATGCAAAATAAGTTTTGATGAGGAAAACTTCCTTTGAAATTCTTGTAGCCTTTTAATTCAGCCCACTGTGTGCTGTTGGCCTTCCTTAGCAGACAGGCACATTGCTGACTTTTCTCATTTTTTAAGACATCCCAGTACCCTTCTGCAAAGGTGATTTCTGTCTTAACCTCTCACTTAGAGGCTTTTTCTGTACAGGAAGAGGAGCAGCAATGATATTTGGATTTTTTTTAGGTGTTACCCGAGTTTTTGTTAATAATGATCAGAAGCAAACTGTTTTTTCAGCCTAACCAGACATTGCTTCTGCAGTTCCCCATTCTGAAACTTACCCAATGAATGCCATAAGAAACATCATTTCAAAGCTCTGTGCAGCTGGTGAAATTCATTGTCTTACTTCCAGGACAAGGGAAAAAAAAAATGGACTACATTAACAGCAGTCCAGGCTTTGGAGGAGGTACTCCAGCTGTCAAAAGTCAGATTTTCTAAAGTTAAAAGCTCCTGGCCCATGGATCAGACAATGCATTTGACAGATAGATTGGAGCCAAACTGATGCAAATTAATTTGGTGGTATTATTATTCTTAGGACAAAATTAATAAAAATTTAAAATATATGTAAGCCATCAGGTTGCATGATTTTTAAATTGAGGGGGGTTTGTTTGACTTTGTTGAAATGTGCTGGAAGAACCCAGCAGTCCTTGCTGATTACCATTGCTCCTGGCAGTTGAATGAATCCTGAAAGTTTGCAACAGTCTCAGCTCCTGCTTCATATTTCAAGAAAATATCCTGGAGTACAAAAAGGCACCAGCTGGACATTCTGCCCACACCCTTGTTTGATTGAGAAGATGTAATTTGTTTACTGTTACAAAAAGTTTATTTATTGATGGATTTTTGAACATTGAATTCAGTTTGGCAGGAATCAGTTTTCAAAACTGAGCTGCTTTATTGGTTTTAAGCTTATTTTTCTGTGGATAAGTGGACTCTTTAGCTCATAAAGGACTTGTCATGGATTGTCAAGACATTACAAAAATATTTTATTAGTTCCATGAGGTGATGAGATGATTTAAATTTATTTTTTTCCCATGGCTCCTGTTGAAACTACTCAGAATTTTGCAGTCATTTCATAGATTAGAAGTGAGCATTTTATATTTAATTGCCTTTTTCCTGCTGTACTGGCCAAAAAATGGCATAAATCAAATTAATAGACTTCTGAAACAGTCTCCCCTCAAAGAAAAGGGTGACACCTACAAAGCACAAATGTATTGTAAGGTTCCTCTATGTTTCAAAACTCTAAACACAGAAAAACAACTTCAATGTTACTTTAATGTTCTTGGATAACGTGATTATTTATCAATTTTTGCAAGCAGAACTCCAAAGGAGAGAATTCCCTGCAGAGGTTTTCCAGTGTCTTTAAGTGGTGTGTATTAAATTTGGTCACTTACACATCAAGAATATTTTGTGTGATTTCATTTTCCCATCTGAAATAACATCATGCATAACAATGTAGTGACACTTGATTACCACTCTCATTGTGAAACATATTATAAGTACATGGCAAGCAAAAGTGTCTCCAGCTTCCCTTGCCATATGTATTTATTCCTGCCATTTAAAACATCTTTGGAATGCTATGAAAATATTTTCCTTTTAGCTTAACTGTAAAATAAATGAAAACAGAAACTGAGAATGAATCATAAAATACCCAAACAAATTTGTTCCCTTCCTTGTGCCACGCACAACAGGCTCAGCATTTTCTCGTCCTGATTTTTTCATCATTCATTTCTTTCTGCAGCTCCAAACAAAATTGTTTGGATTGTAGTGTTAGAACAAAATCAAATCAATCCAACATCTTGAATTCTGTAGCAACATTCTTTTGCTTTCCCTGTTTTCTCTTTTTATCTCTCTAGAAATCTCAGTGAAAGAAAAACGTTCATGTATCCAAATATTACTGGTGTTTCAAGAACAGTTATTTCTTGCCTGAATAAACAAATCTACACTATCCAGCAATGTGGATGTGTGGTCAAAATGCTCAGTTAGTTTGGCATTCTAGTAAATAATTCATTTCATTCAGGATTTTATGAAACACATAAGGGTGTCTTTTGCTGCAGACCCGTGCCAGATAATGCAAAGGCTTGCTGGGTTGATGAACATGGCAAATTTAGGGCTCTGCTTGCCCAGCTTAGGCCCAGGTGGTTCTATTCCCTGCCTTCCAGGCAGAATTTCTTCTTTTCTAAATTTCTAAAACAAGAGAAATTCTTGTTTTAGGCTGATAACACAGGGAAGCATTTCATTTGCATTTGGTCCCTTATTAAACCCTTCTTTGTACCCCTGATTATCAGGAGATCTTCCCTGAAAGCACAGTGAAGTTGCCAGGGCAGGTTCAGCAGCTGCCCAGGAAGGGGGTGGCTGATTCTGATGTCATTTCAGGTGTCCTGTGTCTAGATTGGAGCCTGAGTTTATTGAGGAATGTCCGTGAAATATGATCTGACTGAATTTGATCCAATTCTGGCAAAAAGTGCCAATCATCCCTTAAAAAGACCCAAACCTGTATGAGATTACAAGTGGGAGAGCTCTCAGATGGTTCTTTAGACTAACAAGTCTAATGAATATCAAAATATTAATTTTAATAAGTTCTGAGTAGTACAGAAGTGCTGCTCATGCACAGTGACTATATGGAGCTATAGGAACCTATGTTGTTTATGTTGCTAAGGCAGTAATTTGTTTTCCTGTCAGAATATAAGTTATCAGTAATTAAATTAAGTACCATTTTAGTAGGTGTTGCTGGGATCCAGCAATACCTTTTCAAGGACTCCTTACCTGTTGTTTTAGGCAGTTTTATGAAGTGATGCTTTCTAGCAGATTGCAGCTCAAGAAAAACACTGTGTAAGAAGGGCTGGTTTTTCCTCAAGGTGAGCAGCTACAAACAAAAGAAAGCAGCATTGTTTCTGTTGGAGGGATATAAAATGATGGATCTCTGAATTCTGCCAGACTAAGTCAAGAAAAATGCTGTGAGTGAGTCATTGGTTGTGGATAACACAGACTGAGGGGAGACAGGGCCGAGGGAATTCTGAGGAGACACGAGTGATAACTGGTGAGAAACATATATAATCCTATAGAGTGATAGTGAAATGAGGGTTGGAAACAACCCTCATTATGTGGGATTTGTGATCATTTGTTTAGGAAAAGTGGATGAGAGGAGTCTTTGCCTGAGTCTCCATATCATTTTGATATTGCCTTTCTAGTGAAGTATTTGTCTGGTGGTCAACTGCAGGGAAACCTCAGGGGATAAAATTCTTCCCAAGCATCAAGAGAAATTGCTTCAACTGGAAAATGTGTGGATTTGCATGGGGAGCAGGGGGGGTGTTGCAGCATGATTAATATGAATAAATACATATGCTGTAGTGGTATAAACCATATGAATTTGCTGATTTTCTTATCCTTAACTCAGATTATATTCCTTCTGAACATCAGCCCAGACCACTGGCTCGTTGATGCTCAGCCACTGCCTCAGCATTTCTGGAGTTTGCAATCTGGCTCCAGTGGCCAGATGCAATCCTAAGGTCAAATATAAACTTGAACTCTGCTTAAGATTTCACTCTCTTGTCCCTCAGCCATAGCTGGCATAATTCTTTCTAGAACACTTTATCATGTCTTAAAGCAGAATCTTTTTGCCTTTTCAGTGGGATAACTGAGTTACAGAGAGTCAAAAACCCCCAAACAACTTAATCTCCTTCCTCACTTCAAAGAAAAAATAACATAAGAAAGGGAAGAGTTCTTTTGATTTAATGGAATGCTTCAGGTTGACAGCTATGTACAGGAAAGCTGACCAAGATCTGTGTGACATGGGCAGGCATCTCAGTTCAGTAATAAGAAAGCAATAGCTCTTTCTATTTGGAATTCTTTTTTTTTCCATTGAATTCAAATCTTGGTTCAGTTAAGGCACCCTCCAGGGAATGCTCCAAAAGTAAACTTTAAAATGTAAGGGCCAGCACAACTATCAAAATTACTGACAAGAAAGCTAAGCAGCTTGCTGATGACAGTGGGTGAGGGAAGGCAGTAAGAAATGCATGATAAAGTGTTCAAATTGCATATCCAGTGCATGCCAAAATCTATCTTTGCCCAGGGTTTAGGCTACAAAAAATATCAAACACTACTTAGCTGATATGGGATTTATTTCAATCCACTAAGCTTTGAAAGCATTTCCTTAAAATGTTCATGTCACTTTGACAATACAAAATCGACTTCCTACAAGCTGCCTGTTCCTGTAAAATTTCAATTGGTTTCTTTATATATGCTTGAACTTACAAGAATGCATAATGAACGGAAAATCCTGTGGGAAAATTGGACTTCATTTCCCATCCCATTGCCTCAAATCACCTTTCCTTTCAAACCAAACTGACTGTGCAGGCAGCTACAGAAACACCTGGTTAGAATTTCCAGAATTGAGGAATTCTCAGACTGAATTCTGAGCATTTGATTGACTTCCTGGTATAAGACATGGAAAATCACAGCCTCTGCTGTCACTTCTTTGTGACTGACCATCTTCCACAGGAGCTGAGAGACAGAATTTCCTTTGGCAAGAGGTTTTACTTCCACAGATTTGTATTCCAAAAAGATGGATGCTTCTGAAAATGTGGGATGGAAAACAATCCTGTAACGCAGCCTTGACTGAATGTCAAAGTGATAAAAAGATAAAAGTTATTACTTTAGAAAACTTGTCCTCCTTCCCTTCTACCTTACACTTGGATAAAGACAACTCTGATTTTAGGCAGGTAACAAAATGCAACCTGGAATGTTTTTTTCATGTACAGCAATATTTAATGAATGCAAGGAAACTGATTTGTGCCTTGTCTTACACAAAATCTAGCATGACATTAAGGGAATTTGGGATCTGTAAATTTATCCAGCCTTGGGTCAGCTTAGCCTGGCTGGGGCTATAGCAGCAGACATTTAGGAATTTCAGAGATAACCATGCAAAACCACAGACCTGATGGTGGGTTTAGTTATATTGCAAAGCTGAGAGCGAGCATCCTCACAGAATTCCTATTAACAGGCAGATTTTGGGTTCAATTTGTCCTTCTTTTGTGCATAAGTAATCAAAATACAACTTCTAGGCTGCTGCTCTGCTCAGAAACTGTCCATAAGCATGTCAGAAATGTAACACAGTGCACTTCTAGGCCATGAACTCCCAGAAACATTGACAGGGGGCAAATATAATTAATTTTTCTTGGAGGGGGTATAAGGAAAAAAGAGCATCTATTTGTTCTTTGAGGAACAGCTGTTATAATACCTCCCTGCTTCACTCATTTTTTCTGCATCATCCTCTGTTTGTTGTGCTTTTGATAGTTTACAAGTCCAAAGGTGCTTTTATCACAGATATTAAATATTCCCCTGTTAAGTCTTTCTGTGTTGGGAACATCTGCCTTTGTGTTACTTTGTCATCAAAACAGGAAGAAAAACACTGTGGTAAACATTGTACAAAGGTACTTTATAATTATCCAAGAGCCTGTCTCGAACTACTGAGGCAAGGTTAGGTGGAAGTGAACAAAAAGCTGCTTTCTAAGGTAATATTAAGGAAATTGTGCTGGAATTGGTAAAACTTGATTTTGAGAACTGATTCTTTTTTACACAGTTCAGTGCAATCTCACATTTTTGCTCCATTTGCTGTGACTGCAGTGTCTCTTCCCACTCTTCTTCTTGCCCAGCTGAAGTTTCTGGACGAGTCCTGGCAGTGAATAAGTCAAATGATTCACCCCAAATTTAACAATGGCATGTGTTTATTTAATCAGAGGTCACCCTTGGCTGTGACAGCAGCAGCATGGCACATGCAATTCATTGAATTTTCCTTTCAAAGCAAACAAGGCCAATGCTGGCAAACCTACCAAGAAGTATTTTCATTTCATTTTGCAAGACATACTGATGCTTTGAAATGTCTTCCTAATTTCAGATGGAACAAAATATATATTTGAAGGATTGAATGGTGTACAAAAAAAAAAAAAATCAAGGTTCTTCCAAACACCCAAAGTTTTATCCCTTGGGGCAGACACAGAGTTTTGTTTTATATGGTCAAACATGAGAAAAACATGTTCTTTCTTCAATAAGAAAATTAACATATCTGAAGAATTCCAATAAAATATTTCAATCTTTCCTATATTTTTTAATGTTCACCTTGGAAATAAGTAATTATCAGTGTACTTTAAGCTTGGTCAGTTGCTATTTTTCTGATTTGTGCTGGAGATGTAAGATAGTGAGATAAAATCATATTCTTAATTGGTGCAGAATTTCTGATGTGATTGGAATGAAAAGCTCTGATCTTACCTAGATAAACAAGGATTTGAATAAAATCTGTCTTAAGTCTCTTGTCTCTTGATTTTGAGAGAGGGAGTTGGTGTTGAGTGGTTGGTCTCAATTTTTTAAAATTTGCTTCATATTTATGACACATACAAAAATTAAGAAATGAAACAGAATTTTATGGACTGGTTGCATTTTAGGACTTAACTTTAGTTTACATGAAAAAAAAATACAGAGTAAAGCTTATTGAAAATCAAATTCAACTATAAGCTGGGGGTTTGGAATATGAGGATGTAAGAAGAGTGTTTAGAGATTTTGTTCTTGAGTCCTAAAACAAGAATTTTCTCCAGTACAGCTGTGGGTATCTATGGCACAGCAGTTTCTTGCTCCATCAGAAAGGGAAGTAATGAAAGCACAGGATAAATCTGTCCTATCACTTGGCACAGCTTCAGTTGTGCTCACTCCTCTATCACAGCTTTTGAAACCAGGGAGAGAGCAGCTATCTGGGGAGGAAACACTAACTCAGCAAGGAAGCTTTCCAGTCAAATATTACATATCTGCACTGAAGACAAGCTCCACAGAATTCCCTGCCTTGGAAGTGCAGTCCTCCCCAGAAAGTCTCTTCTCCCTGAAGTGGTAGAGTTTGCTCTTCACTGCTCCTCATTTCCATCTGCACTTTTCCTTGGATTACACTGATGATGAAGATTCTTCCTCTCAGACATTCCACTCATACCCACATGAATCAAAACAACACCATGGAGCTGCTTTTTTTGGGGTCCTGCCAGTACAAAGATTGAATTTTGGAGTGTTGCTGTGTAAGTTACCTGAATATTTGTTGTGCTGCTGCATCTTCTCCAGAGCCATAAAGGCTCATTCAGCTTTTATACACAAATATAACAGTTCACATATTATTATATATCATATTATTTATGTAGTCTTAGGAGGACTTTTTGGCAAGTGCATTTGGCTTGCAGTTGGGAGATCTGTGGTACAACTGCTTAAACAGTATTTGGCTTTCTTTGAGAACAGTAACATCATTACCTGCATTGTCAGGGTCTCCTTCCAGAGCATCACAAGTGGGGCCATGACATCACCTGGGTTGTGTAAAACTTGCACCTCATCTGCTGAATCATTCTGGAATCAGTCACAGAGCTTTAGTGTAAAACTCTCAATTGCACATCCTTTGCCTCCCCACATTACCAGAAAAGAGGCTTCTTCTAGGGCTGTTCCTGATGATCTGGAACGTTCAAAATACCTCATGCTACAAGGGGAACAAACCCATAGCACTTCATCCTCATGGTGCTTTATCACCTAAGAGCATTAATGATTATTTTAGAACAGCTCTGTTGGAGTGGTGCAGATATTTAGGCTTCTAAACACGTGTTAGCCTGTAATTTTATTAATTCTTCCCTGTGAGGGTGTGGGGGCCCTTGCACAGGGTGCCCAGAGAAGCTGTGGCTGCCCCACCCCTGGAGGTTTCCAAGGCCAGGTTGGATGGAGCTCTGAGATAGTTGGGATGGTGGAAGGTGGACATCTGGTATTAAAAGATGATCAAACTTGGTGAAAATCTTTGGCTGTTCTAAGAGGTTTATGACTTTCAGTGCCCACACATAAAAAATTCTGTCTAACCACAAATGTGGTTTGGGCTGTAAAATGTACAGGTCTCACTCTGGTTTTGATTTTAAGGGTGTAACTCAAGGCAATTCTTGGGATTTCAGTAGGATTAAGGCCAAGGAAGAAAGTAAATGAGAACAGACTGTGAGCCATATTGTTACAAATGTGGTGTTTAATGTCTCATCTGGATCATTTCCAGTGAGCTTCCCTTTCTTTGGAAGAAAGAACAGGGAAAGGGAAAACTGAAGGCAGGAGTGGTGGGAGCAGTATGAAAGGCTTACCAGGGTCAGTAAATCCTGTTAATTAATTAATTGGCTACAAGCAATATTTAAACCTCATATTTGTTTAAAAAGAAAAAAAAAGTGGCTTCACTGCATTCACCTTAATTTAACAGCAGCAGCAGTGTTTTATGTGAGGCTCTGTTAGTTTTCCTCCCTTCATGTGTATTATTTGTTGTTTCTTTATTTCTGGACGTGTTGTGTTTTTAAGTAAGGACTTTCAGACTTGCTATGCTGTTCTTCCCTTGAATTTTTAATCATAGAAAAAAGCAGCAATTCAGGCCTGTCAACAGTTTTGTAGTTCTCCAGCAAAAGCTAATAAATATGATAGCTGTTGCTGATTGTAGGTCCATTGGCAGATAAGATATCAAACTCTTCTATTACATCACCCTGTGGTTAAAGATAGAAACAAAACACTCCATGTTGTGGTTTGCTTTCATTTATGCAATGAGCACTCCATTGTGCATTGTGAGCTCTTCATTTCCACATTAGCTTAGTTACTATGAAACTCAACAAATAATAATAATGTAATAATAATAGAGTTTTAGTCCAGTTGAGAGGGTTATGTCCTTTTTTTGCACTAATCTAGGTCTAGACAACTGACTAATACTGAGACACTTTCCAGTGGACTGTCACAGTCTTCATTTGATCCAATAGCTTGAGGGTTTGGTGTAGATAAGAATAATGTTTTATATTTGTTAAATATTTGCTGATGCAGCTATTTCTTTGGGTTTTGCCCTTAGTCATGCAAGGAAATCATAACTCCACTCCACCAGTTCCTCCTTCCTCTGTGTTCTCTCTGACCTGCAGAGACAATATTGAGACCAAAGATTGCCAAATATATGTGAGATAAGGCTTACTGGGGATTGTTTTGTTGACAAACTCATGGTTTCAAGCTTGCCAGCCTGTTCTTGATGTGAACAGAAGTTAGAAGAGTTTGTAAGTCAGAATATTCCACGTTTGCCACTATGTTTGTCAGATCAGTGGTACACACTTCCATTTCTTTTTCTCATTCTGGAAGGCCCAATAAAACAGCCTTGCCCACTGTTTTCTCTTCAGAACTATGGAATATTTAATATTTAGAAATAGATAAGCCAAATATCAAAATACAAAGCTTAACTGAAAACCAAGTCCTGGTTTTCAGCCACAACCAGCCATCTCTGAACAGGATGGCAAATGTGTTTCTAGAGGATTGTTTGCTGTCTGGAATAGCCATAGTCACACTCATCCTCTGAATTCAGCTCTGCCAAGGGAATTTGCAGAAATGTATATCCCTGTTGAACTCTCAAAATGGAAATATTGGAGGTCTTCTTTGATATAACTTCATCATGGATTGAATTGGCAATCCAAATATCATTTGTTATTTTCTCACTGGTTCTATGGTAGATGTGAGGAACAAAGTAAATTCCACTGCATTCAAGTGCATTTTCATATTGTTCCTTGATTTTTTTTTAGAAAATGTTTTTACAGTAATGTAAACTCTCACTTCAGTTAAGGAACACTGTGGTTGGATTTTTTTTCCCAGTAAATATATTTTTTAATCTGCCATTGAAAATGAAGGGAGGGAAACAGGTATTGGAGAAAAATGACAGGTAAACCCTGATCTTTTTTGTGAGTCTGTGTTTGTAGAAGCAGTACCATGAGGGGAAACGACTAAGTCAGCCAGGATGAATTGGATTGGGCAAGTTCCAGTGGAACAACCTGGGAAAAAAAAAAAAGACAACACAGGCAAGAATGTGTTTAATCTGGATGTACCCCAGGTTTACATAAGCACACAGAAAACTGCTGGATGTGAGGATAATTGATGTCACAGTGATACAGAGCACATTCTTGAATTTCTGCATGTTTAGCTGTATTTACCCCAGATACCTTGCAGTTCATGCAGCCTTTTCATGATACAAATGCAAACCACTGCAAGCAGGTGTTGATCTGCTCACCCCTGTCCTCAGCTCAGGGCTTTCAACAACCAAAAACCTTTTGGCAGGATCCTAGCATCAGTCTGTTAATGTGATGAGACAAGGTATTCTAGAGGTGTATAAATCTTTCCAAGACAATGAAAATACCGTGTCTCCAGAGCTTTTGGAAGCCAAGGAAATTTGCCAGACCTGTTCAGCTGTTGTGTTCACAAACCATGGTGGATGCAGTGGTGGTTTGCTTTGTCCTGGAGTCTGGTGGTTTAGTGCTGCTCAGCTCTGAGGAGGACACAGGGATGTGTTCACTGGATGGGCTCTCCCACAGGATGCAGGAGGGATTTTTCTCCTCAGGAACGTGCCTGCAAAGGGCTGCTCTGGACTGCAGAGCCAAGTGGAGTCTGGGTTTCTCTATGTGCAAGCACACAGACCAGACAAGGGGCTGAGAGGCCAAATTCTGCCATCCCCTGGGAGCCCTTCCAGCAACCACGAGCACTGGGGTTTGTAATTCATAATCCTAGAGACTGCTGAATTGTGGGACAGATCTCACCATGCATCACTGTGACCAGAGCACTGCAAATGGTAAATTCCAGAGCTCCCTGTCAGACTGCTAAGCCTCTAATCATGATTTTATCTTTAACCTAGGCCAGTGGTTGGTAAATATGAGCTGTTGGCCACTTGCATGGACTCTTTTTCTTAATTATCTCTGTGCCTTTCGTGACAATGGGAATGTGGAGGGGGAAAAAAACGAGATATTTTCACTCTCAGCAAAATACCCAAACTGTTCTCATCATGTCTGCCAAGAGAGCAAAGAGAGATGCAGGGTGATATTCGAGTTCTCTGAGGCCAGGCCTTGAGATTGTTTCAGCTGGAACTTTCATGGTAGGTTAATTGTAAGGACAAACCCAGTGAAAAGTTGTTGTCCTGGAGTGTTTTGATCTTGTTTTTCCTGTCCTTACTGCAGTGTTTTCCCACTTGAAGTAAAATTTATGTTTCTCCAATAAAATACAGTTTTTCAAAGGGTCTTTGTACAAAGACTGTTGCATAGATAAAAGTCCTTTTCTGCTTTCACCTACTTCAAAAATGTCTGCCTTTAAGTGCAATTACAGCTAAAGTTCAAGCTTCTGTATTTAGAAATTTCAAATCTGTGCATTATAGACCCCTGAGACATTTGGAAAATAGGACTACTTTTATTCAGATATTCTGATTGTTTTTAGTTGATTGTCTTTCTGTGCAGGAGAACAGCAGTTTTACTGTATTTCTGCAATTTTTTGCTGTGGACTTCTGATGTTGGAACAGCTGACTTATCATAGTGAGAAAAATTAATTAAGGTAATTGCATGGACTCCTACCCCTTTCTGTAAAGCACTTTAGAGAAGTAAGGCCTGTATTTATGGTACTTCCGTTAAAAATTGATGAGGGACATTTTATGACAAGTAACTTCATCTGGGATGCTTCTCTAGACAGAACATGACTTGTCCTGCCTCCTTTCCTGCAGCTGCAGGAGGGTTTTTTATACTACAGAACACAGTAATAACAAGAATGCTCGGATGGAATATTGTTATTTCTTTCTGGACTACTAAAAATGTATAGAAAATGTAATTTTTTCCAAATGCTCAACATCAGAAAGGTGAAACAACTCCCAGCATGTGACAGCCTAAATCCAACTTTTTTCCAGGCCTGTATGAAACATTTGTTTGAGCAGAGGGATGCATTCATAACATGCTGGAGATAAGGACATTTCCATGGAACAATGCTGGATGTCCATAACTCACAGGGTGTGCATTTATTCCATGAATCCAGCTGACAGCTCTGTGTAATTTCATAATTTAGCTGACAGGGCTGAAGACATCAGCCAAAGGAGGGGGAGGAGGGAGTGTCTGGCTCCTCCAGCAGCAGATTCATGTGTCAAAGGCAGAGGAAGGCAATATTGCAGAGATGAGGGTGAGCTGAGTGTGCCAGAGGAGGGAGCTGCCCAGGCAGTGTTTTTGCAGCAGTGCTCACGGGTCAGCTCTGCTCTTCACTCTCCTGAGGTGCAGGCAGCACTGGGCAAGGTCTGTGCCAGACACACTGACACAAGTGCACCCACCCAGAGCCTCCCAGCTCAGGATGGCATCAGCTCAAGGTTTACACTCACAGCTTGGGCTGGAAGGGACCCTAAAGCCACCCAGTGCCACCCCTGCCATGGGCAGGGACACCTTCCACTGGCCCAGGCTGCTCCAAACCCCATCCAGCCTGGCTTTGGACACTGCCAGGGATGGAGCAGCCACAGCTGCTCTGGGCACCCTGTGCCAGGGCTCACCGCCCTCACAGGGAGGAATTTCTTCCCAAAATCCCATCTAAATCTCCTCCCTGTCATTGTGAAGCCATTTCCCCCTGCCCTGTCACAGGTTGTTGGAAATTGTCTCTCTCCACCTTTTTTTTTTTTCCAAATGGGTAAAGCTGCCCTACAGGAATCCAACAAGACTCCACTCTGATGAATTTAGAACTACAGAAGTTTCTACTTTTTTTTTTTCTTAAATTGAACATATAAACATCTCAGATTCTTAGAAACAATATGTTTTTCTGATACATTTTTGTTCCTTGTCTAATTAACCAAAATAATACCTTTAAAAATACTTTTCCTTCTGGCAAAAACTGATCTTTCCTATGAGAAAATGACTCTTCAAAAGTCATTCATTTTCCAGAATAACAAGTCATATTAGATATTTTGTTTCTACATGTTGCAGAATTGAAAAAAACTTACAAAGGAATTTAAAAAGATTACTTCTCATAATATTTTGTTTCAAAACAAGACCTAAAATTCCTGCTAATTCAGATATTTTCTACTGTAGCTGTAAAAAATAACTAGAATATACACGCTGCGTGGAACTAAATTTTGCTTCAGCTCAGTCAGTAACCCTTGATTTTAACATGCTTTACAAGCATTTTTAGAAAAACAACTTAATTTGGAAATTTGAAGCAATGCTAATTTACTGATGATTAAATGTACTGTCTGCTGCAATTGTTAACAAAACCTAAGTGCTAATTTGCAGCAGAAATTCAACACAAAAATATGACTTAATTTACTCTTCTCAACAACAACATTTATGTCTGAATCTACCCCATGCTATAGATGGAAAAATGCCAGTGCCTTCAGTGAGAATGGAATCAGAAACATAAATAATTTCTGCCTGAAATCTGTATAATTGGAGAATTTGAACATGACATTGTCTCTGCAGCAGACAGCACAAGTAGGAAATGTCATTAGGTACAGATGATTCTGATCATGGTGTTAAAAACACACTCCTGGTGAATTGAGGACACAATTATTGGATTATTTAGGTGGAAACTCATTTGCTGAAAAGCAGCAGCTAAACAAAAGCTCCTTCCTGAGAAACCTCTTCCTGAGATTTCTGACCACCAGCAGTGTCTGGATTCCTGGAGGGTGGGAGAACCTCATCAAAGCACCCTGAGTGCTGCAGATTTTCTTTCAGATCCAGTGGGCACCTTTTCATTCCCCTCCACAGACAGCCAGGTGCTTTGGCAGGTGTCTTATGCCTTGACCTTGTATTTCTTTTGAGGACAAATAAATGCCACTAAACTTTGACCCAATGGCCCTGGGTCAGCTGGGAAGGAATGATAAAAACAAAGAGGTTATACTTGGCTCATTTCCTGCCAGATTTCCTGGGAGACAGTTCTTTGCTTCCAAGGTTTTATTGATATTTTCTATTTACTCTTTTGCTTTGCTGTAAGATCCTCACACTCTTTTCTGCTTCCCAGGAGAGCTCTTTCCACCATCTTCCTCTCAGTTTCTAAAGCACAGTGAGTGCTCTCTCCTTCTCTCAGCAATTGACAGAATTTAACACTTTTTCTTATATTCCTGTAACTATGAGTTCTCTCTGCCACCTCTAAAACACCTTTCTTGAGACATTTATTTCCCCAAGACAAGGCACAGTCTTTGTGCATTTTTTCCAAGAGATCATACCTGGTCTACTCTGTCTCCTTGTGAAGAAGCATTGCAAACAGTTTGAGAACAAAAAATAAACTAGACAATTCTTCATAAATGAAAATTTTTGACAGAACCAAAGTCTATTTTCTTTGAGTCAAATTTTAAAGCCAATGTAAATTACTAAGTTAGAAAATCTTCCTAAAAGCTGTGATCTTATTCAATTACTTCTAAATGTCCCCATTGGAGTGCTTTTAAACTAATGATCCATCTAGTGTGATCAGGATAGCTTAGTGTTATTGCACAACTAAAAACAACTTAAGAAAATTATTTCATAACTGTGATTGTTTTAGTTTTGCATTTTTTTTTCTGTAAGTAAGAAGTGGTTTCCCATTCTGGGTTTGAAACAAGGAGATTGTGTACAGCCATATGAAATATTTTAAATTGCCACTTTAATACTGTCTTTACAATATTGATCTTCCTTTAACTTAGTTTACAGTGTCAAGGCTTCCCTTTTCTTTACTAATTCACCCACTCTCTTCTAAATTGCTTTGAAACTTCAATTTTCTTTCTTGTTTCTAGTTCCCATATCCCTCTACTCGATTTATACCAAAGAGCATGAACCCAATGACATGGATATACCCAAATTTTCTCTACCACTTCAGATACCAGTTGAATTTTCCATACTTTTAATGAAATGCATGGAAGCACAAAATAAATACTTTGTGTGTACATAACAATTTTTTTATTTTTATCATATAATGAATGGAAGAACAAATTTATAGTGTCTGAGAAATCATAGTTCAGAAACATCTATCATTTAACCAAGTTTTTATTAAACAGGCTGTCTCTTCACAGTACTCCTTGCAGGCAATTTGTTAAGCACATTTTTAAGGAACATCTTGTTTTGCTGCACATTTTTTGGACACAGACTGGGAGATCCCTGGGGTTTCAGTATCTCCACACACTGAGTAACTTTGAAAATAATATTTGTGAAGAGAATTCAGACTTGTAAGCGACACCATGTGTTTTATAATGCAACTCAAGTAATGAGTGTCTTGAAATTATCCCTGAAGGAATTCTGCTGCATTGGTGAAGGGAAAAGGAGAGTAGGAATATCATAGGTGTCTTTATGGAAAACACAGCTTTTATTCCCTTCCCTGTTCCTTTGGATTTCCAGCCTTTTCCAACAACTTCGAAGAATATTGGCTTATAACAAAAATATGCTTTGTGTTAATATGTGAGGAATTTAGGTCACTGAGCATTGTTCATTTTTGTCTGGCCCTTGAATTACATGAGGTTTCCAATAGCCACTGCAGCTAATGAAAGTTGTTTCTGTTTTCATACCATCTTGCAGGGAGAGAAATGCCAGGGAAAATCTGCAGGACTGTTGGTTTCCCAGGCCTAGGAGGAAAATGTGCTACTGTCTGATAGCAGGAGTTCTGTTCTACAGAGAAATTAAATTATGATTAATTGACTGATTTACGTGGAACACGTTCTTCTCTCCAGAAAAGAGATGGGAAAGAATTTTTCACGAGTGTTACTTTGTTCATAGATGTTGAAGTAGGAATATGGAGTCTAGCAAAGCTGAGAAGGTAGTTTAACAAAGTGCTGGATGAAACTAGGCAAGAACAGTGAAGAAAATGTTGGTATATTGAAATAGGTGTCTTGAGCCAAGAAGGTGGTTTTAAAGCAGTTGTTTTAGGAGAATATTTGCTCAGGTTGATACTTTCTGGAAGGGTTGTAACTGCTTTTTCTTTCTTTTTTTTAACGAGTTACAAAGGCCTTATGTCACAATTGATACTGATTCTAATGCAGGACATATAAAATCAGTACAATGCCCGTGTTAAAAAAAAAAAAAGACACTTCAAAAGACCCTTGTAGGGTATTCTTCCATCCAGGTGCCAGAAATTGGGGTGATTTGGGCTAGAAATCTTCTACAATATTGTTTAAAGGAAAAAAGTTGATGTGCTGAAGTGGTTGCATCTGCCCATAGAAGATGATGTGCTGCAGTTCCAGCATTAAATACGAGCTGCTTGGGAGCCTGTTCCCCTAAAATGATGCTATTGGCAACTAATAGGATAAAGGATAAAATGTAAAGTCAGAGCCTGAAAAGTAGGAAAACAAGATCCTGAAGCTTCCCTCATGAATCCAGTTTCTACCTCTTCTGCATGGGCTCTAGGGAGTTGTTTTCCTCTCTTCCCCTCACAGGATTTCTGCACAATTCTGTGCCCAGAGCAGACAGATTGGGATGGCTCCACTTGGTTTAATTAGCAACTCTTCAATAATTCTTCCTTCTGCTCATTGTGTGGCCCTTTTACTGCGTGCTGGTCAAAGCCACATCTGAAAACAATGCTCTCCATTTTCTCCTGAGGTTTATTAAGGGATATGTCAGTGGAGAAGAACCACTTCACAAACATTTCATTTTCACAGTGCAGCATTGTAGTCATTGCCACAGTGAAAATTGCAAACCACAGGACAGACATGGAGATCAACTAGCCCCCTCCTTTTTGGGGCCAAATTTAAGACAGGCAGGATCTGGATTTTGATTTTTTCAAATATTTTGACTGATGTGGACCATTCCCAGTTTAATCCCTACCACCTCCAGCTGTCACCATGAGAGTGCAGTTGTTTTGTGGGTCACATCCAGGAACGCCAGTCTAGACAAACAAAATGCAGAACAGCCCATCAGCAGCTGACCTAGGAAAAGTTCAGCTTCAGGGAGTTGTCCAGCACCACGCTGAAAGTCTGGAGCATGTTATTGTCTCATCCCTTTCCCCAAGGCAGGATTCAGCTGCACAAGTCATGAGACCAGAACTTGGAGAAACTTGTGAAATCAAAAGTCTTCTTGAGATTTTATCTTTATTTTCTCCAAGGTCTCTACTCAGAACATGGGTAAAATTGGAATAGAATTTCAGCTTTTAGCAACGTGTACTGTTAGATAGGATTGGATTTAAGTATTTTGAACTTTTGGCTAATTATTTTTGTAGTAAAGTGCTTCCCAACATATCTTTTGTCATCTTAGAGTAGTATCTAACTGAATAGAAAGACCAAAGAAGTTGCCATGATCTTTTGCCAAATGAAGAATATTGTGAATCTGTTTAAAATCAGAACAGAATTTATTTAAAATCAGAAACCTGGTAGTCTTCTTGCAGAAAACCAAAAGGACTATCAGATTTCAAGGGAACTGAGCTTTTCTTTAGTGATCTTGGCATTTCTAACGAGTTTTCCTGAGGTTTTGCCTCCTTTGCCTTTTCATCTCTGTAGGTAACACTGCTGTCATGTCATGACTCTCCTTCTTTCCCAGCCCGGGCCCATTCTTTGTTCCAAATGACACAGCAGTTTTAGGAACTGTACCCTAAAATCCCTGCACAAAGGCCTGAATCAAGATTACGTGGGAAACGATAATTGCACCACTTCCCAGCTTTCATCTGCATGCCTTGTCACATCTAATTTTGCCCGGAGTGTGTGTGTGTGTGTGTGCATGGGTGTGCACGAGGGAGGGAAAAAGGGACACAAAACAAGCCAGGGAGGCCCTCCAGAAGAGTGGTGCAAGTGGTTCTAGTCCGTGGGCAGCTGATGGCAGGCAAGAAAACCTCTGGGAGCAGCGTGGAGCTGCCAAATCCAGAGCTCAGAGCTGTGCTGCTCGCTCTGGAGGCAGAGGAGGGAGCCTCGAGCAGGGAGATGTCTGCTCTGCAGGGACCAGGGCTGCAGGGGGACACTTTCCTGGGTGGATGAAATAGAAAGAGTATCTAAATATATCTAGAGTTTAAGGTGTCTTGCAAGTTCTGGGAAGGAAATGTGCTGTTCAACTGTGGGACTTTCTGCTCCCACACCTGACCTGTGTTCCACAGTCTTCAATAGAGTTTTCTCTTTTCTGGACCCATTTATCCCCAGCTTTTTCCCTCAGCTCTCTCCTTCAAACTTAATTTTCTCCTCCTTGCTTCAGTTTGCCTTCTTAGGTAGACTTCTTCCTCTTCCTGACTAATAATCCTTTTTTTCCCTGTTTCATTTGCACGTGGTCACCCTTCCAGCCACCTGAGCACTCTGTATTCCCAGTGGCTGCTTGTCTGATATTCATGTCCCATCCTTGTCCAAACAACCCAAAGATCTTTCACTTTTATGCAACTTCAAGTTTTTCATAGGCAGGACAAATGAGATGTTCACAGAGTCTTAAGTGGTTTTTTTTCTGAGAGAAGTCCCTTTTCCTGTGCAGGGTCTGATGCTGGTCATGTTGAGCTGTATTTGTTAATTCCTTAAACTTGGTTAAATCTGGTTGCACCTTACTGGGGATGATCAGGACAGGCACATCTGGCCTTCAGTGGTATCATTGTGAAATTGCTTTTCAATAGAGCCAGGTCTTTTCAGCTGTTTTGGTTTTTTTTCATGCTTTCAATCATCATCATCATCATTATTACTGTTGTTATTAGTGTTGCAATTTGCGTGGGTCAAACAGCACATTTTCTCTTCTCTTGTTCTCAGAAATGGCTGGAATGTAGTACAATAAATCAACCCTGGAGTGGGATAAAAAATACCAGCCTACATCTGACAGTAAAATTTAAGGATCTGAAAATGGCTTTTTCTAACAGAAGTGTCAGGCAATTTCCATAAGCAGTCACAAGTCACCATGTCGTGCATTAGCAGAATTAATTCTGGGTTATTCCTCTCTATCCAGAAGAATAAAGCAAAACATAAAGGCCCTTAACATGCCAAGTGTCAAAACCCAGCATCTGAACATGTGGCAGTTTCACAGAATGGAATGAGATGTAATTAGTTTTTATGTGCCTGTAACACCACGGTTAACAATTTATTATATTTTCATTACTTTTATGATGCAGTGCCTTTGGTGAGTGCAGGGCTCTGCTATGCAAATAATCAATGCACAGTAGCTTGTTGGGAAGTGTCAAACAGTTGGGAAAGTTCTTTCTCCTCTGCCCTTTTTTTTTTCTTTTTTTTTTTAAATTTGCCTTGGCCTGGTTTCAAGGAATTTGGAATTTTGAGGGTTTAACCCATTTATGAGCTTTGGAAACACGTCTCCACAAATTCCACTTGGCTTCGTGTTTCTTGGGAATGCTGGTGGTTTGTTAGGCTGTGACAAATGCTTTCTTACTCTGGGAACACAGCAAGGAAGGAAACTGGATTTCATAGCTTCAAATAATTTGAGCTACATGCCTTTCTTTTACCTTTCATTTTTATAAAATTGTATGGATGTGTTGAGGACATTTTGAGACTTGGGGGTTTTCTCTTAGTGACAAAGAGACATCCCAAAGCTGCAACACAAACAATTGTAACTCACCACTCCCAGTTTTACAAATCCTGTCAAGTAAAATCTTTCCTAAAATGCCATTATGGCTTTAAACATCTGGTTTAAGCCTTTACATGGGTATTAAGGTCCTATAAGACTAAATGGGGGAGCTGTGGTTTTGTTGCAAGCATGTGGTCCTTAAAATTTACTGTTTCACAGAGTATTTCCCTTCCCCTCTGCTATTATGTTCTAAACCATCCAAATCCATCCTTCCTTCGTGTTCCTTGCAGCAATGAGAAGTCATGGGTACAGTTTTTTAACTTCTGAATGGACACTTGAAAAATTAATTGGAGCCTTTCTTCAGTCCAGTATGAAGTCAATGGCATGTTGGAGATCTATTTAGAATTAACAGTCTCCAGCAATTTTCTTATTTTCTGGCAACAAAGAACCAAAAACCACTGACTAAACATTAAAAAAAAAATCCTGTAATTAGCAGAAGTTTGGAGGAAAATTTTTAGTGGAGAATTTTTTTTTTCTCATTAAAAGCTTAAAATTCCAAGTGAGGTGCTTGATTTCTCTAAGAAAATTTTGTGTAGTAAAATTGTGGCCTTTGTGAAAACATTTGGCCATCTCCTGAGCATGACTGAAGATCATGCACTCTTTTATCCAGGGAGTAGTTTAGTTTCCAGATTTTGTGTCTAAATGGAGAGGAAAGATTCCCCACCAGTTAGCTTGACCAACTCTTGAGAAAATTCAGGCATGAGTAATGCATGTAATAAAATAGAGTTTGTTCACTTTTATATCAGATTATAAAAATAGATTCTCTTTTCATAATCTAGGATAATGAATAATTTTTAAAATATCCTCTTAGTCTCCTCAGTCATTTGACATTAGCTCTCTCTTTCCTATTGAAAAGGCCTTTTTGAAATTGTCTGATGGTGTCTTTATTTGTAAGCACTTTCTACCAGGTTTTATTCTTAACATCCTCTAAGTTCATTGTTGTGTAATAGGGAGTTGTGCTTATTAAAATAACTTTAAGCTGCTTCTTCTTCAGTTTTATTCCACTGCTCTGATGTAATGAGTGGCTAAACTAATTAATTTATTGAACCAAAAATGTATTTTCTTTATGAAATTCAAACTGCCTTTCCCATTGCACAGAGATGGCTCAATGGAAATATTATCTGCAGCATCTAAATTGAAATCAACCTGATAACTTGATCCTGCTTTTTTATTGTGGTTTGGAAGGAGAAGGCACAGGGAGTTTGGCAAGGAGAAGTCTCTGTGGCTTCTGGTTGTGCTTCTCCAACACCCAACAGCCACCAATATATAAAACCTTTTCTTCTCTCAGAAAATTCTCTGCTTAAAGCTTCTTCCAAGGCATGTCTACTCCTGGAGGTTTTGTTTCCCTGAATTGTTGTCACATTTAAATATTTTAGGCTCTGATTTCCTAATTTTCAATGTTCATCCCATTTCATTTTTACAATCATGGCATTCAGAGTTTTCTTGGATTTACCTCATTCTGTCTATGGTTTCACACTGGCCTTTGCACCCTTCTTATACCTGGGATTGTATTCCTGTTTTTTTCATCATTCACCAGGTGACAAATCATCAGGATTGTAATCATCTTCCTCAGTAGCTCATCAATTTTTCAGGAATATATTCCAGATATAAATGTATTATGGAAGTCAGAGGTTTGACAGGGTGGCAAACAAGAGTGGTCAGTCTGAAAAGTCATTTTTATATTGCAGAGAGATCATTGTCTGAGCAGACTAAGAAATTATCACTTTTTTGGTGTCATGAAGGGATAAATTCTAGAGATTTGTCAAAACAGCACAGCACAGTAGCAACATTTTTTGAAGTAGAAAGGTTTCTGCTGTAATTTGTACTTGTCAAACACTGTTCTATAATGAGTGACTTCTGCAAGTGCTTTGTTAATCATATTTTATATATATTTAAAAATTGCAGATGAACTTGTATGCAAAATGACCCAGAAGCACAGAGAAGTAAATAATGTCACAGCATCCAGCAGTCAAAATTTTACAGCATTAGGCCCAGGTTTCACTGCCTTTCTGTTTCCTGTGAACTTGAGCTTAGAAATGCCCATGACTTGCTTTTTCCCATTTCATGCATTCAAATCCACCAAGAAAAAGAAAGCATTTACTAATTTTTTAAATCTCTCCTACCCCATAAGGGAGGAGGGTAACAATTTTGCCCACTATATAGCAGATTTTGTGTAAGATCTCCTTCTTAAGTTTGTATTAATGATGCTGAACTCCTTCAATGCCCTTGCTGGGAGAAATGTCATTATTTTTAGTGCTGTTGCTGTTATTGCAGGGGAGAAGAGAAATATCACATGCTTGGAACAGAGAGGTTTGATGCCATGGTTGTGAATATCTCAGCAAAAGCAGACTGAAGTGCTGAGCTGTTCCTCTGATAACGCTGATAAATCCAGAATCAACATTGCCATGGGTCACTCTGATGGTTTGAGAAAGACTCAGCCTGTGTGTACCCATGGAGCCTGAGAATGATGTGTCAGTCCTAGCAAAATTGGAATGAAGGCATATGCCAAGGCAGGAGAAAAAACATTCATATTTATTTAGAATTTACCCATATTAATTTCAATTATAAAGGGTAGAGTGTATTTTGAAGCATTGTGTTCTGAGGCATTGGGGAATGGCAAAAAGAGGGAGCAGATTTGTAAAATTAAGTGTGACAGGGGCTGTGGCTTTTCCCAGCTTCAAGAGGGGGGAGAAACCCAAAATAAACAGATAAACAGAGGCCTAAATGACAAAAATTTTAATCTAAAAATGTGGCAGGCAGATAGGAGGAATTGATTTAAAATGCTCCAGAGCACAGTGCTTTGTGTTTTAGCAATTTCAAATAGTGCAGGTAGAGGTCCCTTGTGTTTGGATGCCAAAAGTATTTAAAAAGTGCCAGGAAAGCAAAAAGCAGTTTAATAAAAAATATTTCATGGCCTGCTTTACTAAAATTATTTATTTGTCTCTATCTAATTCACCAATTTCAAGGTATTTGGAAAGCTGTGCTTTTCTTATTTTATTCATATATTTTTTGCCTTGTATGAAGGCAGCCACAGATTTTTTTCCTTTGGAAAGTCATTCTCTTTGTAGGTTGGACATGGAATATATGGATTATTTCGATAATATTCTGTTCTCTGCACTAAAAAAGCCCCTCAAGGAGGGGTGTAACTTGTCCTTGAGCATGAGATAATCTTTATTTCAAACACGGTGAAGTCCATGAAGATGTTTGAAATGATATTAATAAATATTGCCAGTATTTATTTCTCTCATTTCATTCAGTCTGGGCCATCAGTTGTGAGCTTGTCTTCAATAGGTTTGTCATTGTCAAAGTCCTGTCATGAACTTTGTGACTTCTCTGCTGCCTCAGGAGCTGTTGAAATTCAGCAGGCAGCTGGATGGAGATATCCTGATTAAGGGAATTACCTTTTGCAGCCTCTGTTTATTTACTCAGCACTGTGCAAGAGCAGAGGGCAAGTTAGAGGCCAGTGTCTTTGGAAGCATGGAAAGGAGCACAGGGGACTAAATAAAGTCACCAGGGAAAGGCAAGACCTGCTGTGCCTACATCAAGTGCCGTGTTTGTCATGCCAAAACAACAACAAAACCTCACAGTCAATGGTTTCTTTTGCCAGTTGAATTTGTCTAAAATCACATTTTTATGCCTTTCATGGACTTTAGGTATATATATTAACTATTACCTTTGCAGAGTGACTTTGAGGTTGAACAGAAGGTGAATAGGTAAGATGGGAAATTTTATTAGTAGCTGGGGATTTATTCCTTGTGTTTGCTCCTCAAGCTGGAGGTGTGAAAGGCCCCTCAGTCAGATGGTTTGAAAGCTAGTGAAGTTCTGCTCAACTCTAGATTTGAGGGCCAAACCTTCAAATGTCTTTCTTAAATGCAAATACTTCCACCAAAATGGTCTTCAAAGAGGGGAAACTGAAATTTTGGTCTCTTTTAAAGCCACGTAACCCTTGAACTTCACATGACAAGCGGCCCCCAAAGTCAGTGACTTCAGCAAATTTGTCAAGGCTGAAACTTATGTGCTTTGTTAAAAAGATGAACCAACATGCATTGTCAAGGCTATTGTAGTTAAAAACGACCCTGGGAGCATTTTAGCAGCACACTTTTTTTGTTTCTCCTTTGAAAGCCCTTCGGATGTTCAGCCTCATGGCTTCCGACACGTACACACGGCCAGCAGAAGTTGCCCTCCCCTGCATCCTACTTCATTATCCAACCTGTCAAAGAAACCCTCTCCCAAGAGCTGGGGGGAAGCCACACACAGCATCTACTGGATGTTATTGTTGGCAGCCTGCTCTGGCACGGCTGCTCCAATTCAAGTGCAGCTCCAAGAGGTTCCCAGCTCAGCGCTCGCTGGCAAGGCTGGGAAGAGCGGAGCGCGCGCGCCAGACACAGGGAAGGAATGCTCTGAGGGGTGCAGGAGTGGATGGATAGGGAAGATTTAGATAGTGGGAAAATTAGAGCAGAATCAGATTTGCTGTTTGTAAAGCGTGAGGTGAGACTGGAAGGAGAAACTGAATTTCAAATGGCAGTGGGATGATCTTGACGATGTCGCAGTTTTCTAAACAGTTTCATGCAATCAGAGATTGAATTTCAGCAAAAAGAAATTATAGTTTCATAGATGCTGGGGGTGGGGGGGTTCACTACTGAAAAGAAAATATATATGAACAAATTTGCATAGTTTAAGAATATCATTGTGTCCAAAATGCTTCAGGAATTCTTTCTTCTCCCTTGTGTGATGCACATCTTTTAATCCTTCAGCTTTGTTAATACTAAAGTAAATAAGTTGTTAACCTATGCTGAAAGGACACATCTTTTTGAGACAGTGTGGGCTCTGTTGTTCACAGCTTAGGATGCTCAGTCCCTGCTACTGGTCAGTGGCACCACATCATTATTATCAGGAAGGAACCATTCCTCTTTTTCATTTTACCAGAAGACTTCTGTAGTTTCTCTATGACCTTGTTGAACATCATTTCAATTTTGTGTCTTTCTAATTATCCACATCATCATGAGGTGGAGAGATACCATTCCAAATAAACCATCTTCACAGTAAAAATCACTTTTTTTTTTTTTGCTTTATAAGAGAGCCATAACAAAAAAGGAATATTTTGAGAGCTGTTCAGTCCTCCACATATTATGGTGTGTTTCTAGGTTGTGGTCCATTACTGAAGTGTCACTTGAAATAATTTTGAGTTCAGAGATGTAAACCTTGGTGTTGTCATCAGCTTTCTCCTGTCTGACTCAGAAGCAGCACAAGGTGGTGCCTCTTAATTTGAATCAAATAATGTCGAGTTTGGTTTTTAGCAAGAATATCACTAACAATGTGCCAAGGGTATATTTGTTGATAGTGGTATTTGGATAACAAGGAATTCTCTTCAGTCTCCTCTTCCTTCTCAGGCTTTTTGAGGAATTCTGAAAAGTGTTTTTTAAAGAGAAACATTTTAAAAGTTAAACCAACTCTCCAGTTTTCCCCTCTGAAAATCAGAAAGATCCAGAGCAAAAAGCATTAGAAGACCAAAAGACAGCTCCATTCCCTAGATACAGATATTTATAGGTGGGTAAATACCTGCTGCCATTCCTGCCTTTACCCACAGCCAGACCAAGAGGAACCTCATTTCTAGAGATTTCCCCTCTTCCTTCTGTCTTTGGAGTGATATTTCTGTGAATGTTCTCTAAATCCCCTCTATGCAACATGGTGAGAAATTACTGAGTCAGGTCTGTCCTGAAGTCATCAGGACTGGAGAGAAGACTCTTCATGCGAATAAATATTTGTTAAAGTTGAACAATGAGAGAGTTCCAGTAGCAATTTTCATCAATTAATCAATTAATTAAATGAGACATAGTGGAAAAAATTAAGAAGTGCCTGCAGGCCATCTAAAATAATACTTAAAATCCTAAATCTTACTGTGAATATATATGCAGCTTAAGCTTCCTTTAGCAAATGTGCTGAGCCTAAGGCCTCTTCATGTCTCCAGACACTTTGATTTTATCTACATACAGCTGACTGGATGCATTTTTGCTTAGTTTAATTTCTTTTTAACCCTGATGTCTGTGTAAGATTTAAGTATCAGTGCCTGACAAATTTGAAAGGAAGCATAGTTATCAATTCACAGACAGCACTCTGCAGGATATCCCAGCACAAAGGAAACCAGCTTGATCTACAGAAATGACCTTTGCCACCACAGCACTAGGCAAGTCAGGATTCTTTCAAGATAACAAAGAACTGGAACAAGGCCATGGCTGAGGAATTTGCAGATATGAGGAGCTGGTTATCTCCTCCTGTGCCTCTGCTGTGTGTACACCCCAAATACTTGCCATCAGTGATGTGATGGAATGTACAGATTACGCTGAAATTCTCAGTCCAGGGATCTTCCTAGGCCAGGAAAGTGGCCTGACCTTCTCATGGGCTAAATAAACTGCTTTGCCTCACAAGGAATTTTTTCTTGGTGTTGAGTGCATTATCTGAAATATTCCTCTGCCTGGAGGTGTGACAGGGGGCAGGCTGAGATGCTGTAACTGTAGAATATTCATTTATTAATGTCCAAATGAAGACACACCGATCAGAATCTGTCTGAGTATGGCATGAGCTCGTGAGCTGTGTGTGTCCCCTGAGTGTCCCATTCCCTGGAAAGGGGATCCCAAATGGGCACAGCCTTCCAGGAAACTTCCAGTTAACTCCCAGCAGGGTGGAACAAGAGTTCTGCCTGTAAAACCAGTTTATATAATATATCATCAGCTTTATTTCGGTGGATGTGGTGCAAAGAGGTTTTGCAAACAAGAAAATATAATATTTGTTTAGCACAAGGACTTCCTCTTGATGTGCAATTTGAAGAGGCACAGTAGAACATTTTCATTCCATATGTTGTAATTTTCATTCCATATTAGTGTGATAGATGAAAGACATTGCAGAAGCTAACATAAAAAAAATTAATTGAGGTATAAAGCAGAGACAAGGGTAAAGCCATAATGCTGCTTCATGATTTTGAGAAGGTATGAATATTCATGAATAATTTATTACTAAATTTTAGTTAAAAAAAATTCCATGAGCTTCAACAATCTAAATGATAGAATCAGCTTTTTTGGGAAAGTAGCTTACTGATGAAATCTTTAAATCAATGCATATATTCCAGCACAGTTTCCTTCATAAATACCTGTCTCTAATATTCTTTCATTGTATAAATTTCATGGTAGTCTCTAAAATCTCTGTCTCCCTGAGGCAGACAGTAGAAAAGCAAGAGGAGACTGGCAAAAGTATATTTTATCAATAAAAATAGTGGAAGATGTTGCAGTTGCATTAACCAATGCTATGCTGTTTCATATTCATCTCAACTCATCTGAGATTAAAAGCAATTATTTTAAATTACATTAAACCTTTCTGAATACCAGGAGATCACCACTGATGTGAGAAATCTGTTCAGTGTGGACTAATACAAAAATATTTTTCCCCATCTAAAAGGAGAAGGTGAAGTGAGATAATTTTTTATTTTAAGAGAAATAAAACATATGAAATTGTTTGTCTCAAATGTTCAAGCAGTGTTGTACTCCCTGAAGTTCCACTCTCATTTTTTCTTTTGCTCCTAATCCACCTTTTCTGAGGGACTTCACAAGAATCCTTTATAAACTTGCATTTTTAATTAAAAAATTATGAGGAAAAGATTTAGCTGGGTATTCTTTTCAGCTGACCAGGGAATTTGAGAGGGAATTAAGGTTAAGTTTTACTTCCTAGGGAAAAGTTAATAGTTTTGTTCACCTAAAAATACTTTAAAACATCCAATTAAAGTCTGCTCTCCTATCAGTGAGGAAACAACTGGGGACCAACTCTTAGTCTGCTCTGATAGTGAATTTTTTTGCCTCCCTATCTGCAATGAATAGGTTTAAATGCCTGCATGAATAAATCCAGACTTTTTCAGTCTATAAACACCCTCAGGTAGCAGTGTGGCTGTTGTGTTGATTGTTTTGGATGCCAAAGGCCAAAACTTGTGGCCAGACACTGGACCACAATACCCAAACCAAGCTGTTGTACCTCAAGGTTTGTCTGTGGGCCAGGTGGCAGAAAACAGTCTCAGTTTAATGTCTTTATTTATTTATTTGTCTCTATTTCTTTCTATTTGTTTGCATTGTACAAGCAGCATGAGAGGTACAGCCCAATGCATAGTAGTTCCAGTAGTTATTTGTAAAACAAAAGCTGATTTCCAAAATGTTGATCTTTCCTGATGGCTTTCAGAGTAGGAAAATACCTCTGCACTGTCTCTACTTCTCATGGACTGCTAAGAAGCTTGGCAAAACATTCTGGTGGCCTCAAGAGCTGAATAAAGACAATTTTCCTAAGGTTCCTTAATCTGACACTTCCAAATTTAATGTTTTTTTCTAAAATTAATAACAACTGTATGTCAAGATTTTTAAAAGGATTGTTTTAATAATTTCTCAGACTTTGGGATAATTAAATTCAGCTTTGCTACCTGTGCTGAAGATAAGAGCAGAAGGTTCCTCAATTCATCCTGTTTTGTGCAATCCTGGCAGGGCCCCTGGCTTCCTGCAATTAATTCAATGGCAGAGCTTCACCCACTCCCCTTCAGTCAGGATTTCATTAAATGAATATTTGGGGTAATTAGACACGAATCATGAGACTCCTGTTTTTCATTCCTAATGATCACAAATAAGATCCATGAAATGCCTGCTGGAGTTAATTGGAAGACCAAAGTTGCTTTCAATGGACTTCAGTTAAGGCTTTTTATATTGCACACTGGCACTTGTATATTTGAAATATTTTTTTTTAGGTTTTTTGTGTTTTTTGGGGGGTTTTTTAAGGTTTTTGAATACAGGATGGCACTTGCCCCTTTGCAGAGTTCCCACTGTGTCCCAAATTGCTGAGCCCCAGTGTGGGCACTGTTGGGCCACTTGTGTCCCTCCCCTGACGTCAGCCCTCGGGTGATGGTCACTGCTGCTCAGCACCCCTGGTTGGGAACAAGGGAGGGGATTGTCCTCTCCTGAAAATTCCCCTCCTCCAGATCTGCCAAGGTTTAGTCATCTGCTCACAAATTTTTCTCCTTTCCTATTACCCAAAAATTAATTTGGATGTCTGGCGTCTTCTACATTTTTCTTCACTCCTTGCTTACAGCACAAGCTCAGTACATTCCTCTGGCAATTTTAATTATAATTTATCCACTGCTTCCATTATAGAACAATTAATGTAACACAGTGAGAATAAGTAACTGAGCCACCTGAACATCTCTTTTCTCCTTGATATAGAAGCATAAAATTTCTGAAGTCACCCTGTTTTCCAGGATGCAATATAGGACAGCTCTTCACACCTGGGTTAAAATGGTATCAGTTTTGGGGGAGTTAAAGTGAGAAAAATTGGACAACACTGTATTGCTGTGATGTCTCAGTGTTCTTAGCATAGAATAATAGTTCCAGCAAGGATTTCAGTCTGAAGAAGTTGGTCTCTGGATAAGAATTTCCTTTCTTTTAAAACCAGAAAGAAACATATCCAAGAAAATAGGAAATAGCAGAGAGGAAACAGGGAAATGTCACTTTATGTTGAACTGTTGAGGTAGTCTTGTGATTTCCCCCCCCCC